>PVJO010003542.1:32424-121881 GCA_004026905.1 Hystrix cristata | reverse complement strand
AAGCACATATTTAGCTGCTAGATATTGCACGGCTGAATACAGAGTAGGACTTCAGGGAATATCAATTCCACTGTGGCGATGTATTTCAAATTTTATAATGTGAGTATGTGTGCAAGTGTATGAATGTATGGTATGCCACAGTATTATCACAGATCTAAGAGAAAGGCCCCTGTCCAAACTTCCAGTTTTAACAATTACAGCCTTTTCTCTTTGTTCACCTAGGTCTAGAGACTGTAACTCTTTCTTACAGTTAGAACTTTTGTGATAACTTCATTGCTCTCTTTCTCCATGCTCAGCTAACCAGTGTCTACTCTAGAAATAAAGACCACCCATAGGGGAGCAAATGGATGTTATTTGTTCAAAGCTTGCTACTGCAAAGGAGTTATCCACCTCACATTTGGCAGAGGCTCTAAGCTAGCCGTGTAAATGGGAAAATTTAATAGTGGAAAATAAGGAAGGCTTCAGATATGCCTTGATTGGAAGTTGCTAGCATGAGGAAGCTGGAGGCAGGCGAGGCAGAAGTAGGGCATCTTCACAGTTGGAGAACATATTCATTTATTTTTTTCTGATTGGTCCTGAGTTCAAAGCAAGGGCAAAAATAGAGAAACTGGTCATCATTGATCAAGTTCTGACCATATTTGGCTGACTGCTGCAGAAGTTGTGGGTTAGAGTGCAATAGTTATAAATGGTCTGGTCATCATCTGTATTTAATCTCTGTGTTTAACAATTCTTTATATTAAGTTCTTTTAAAATGACTGGTTTGCTTAGACAGACTCTTAATAAAATCATTGAATTGTGTATCCATAGTTCATGTACCCAGATATAGTTAATCTACACGGTTCCTTGTAATATAGTGAAATATTTGGATAACAATTAGATGAACTTTTAAATTATCATAGTTCACTACAAAGATGAGAAAAAAGAAAGGACAACAGAAGAGGGTGCAGTGCTAGGATGACCTTATTTACCTGGGACTGAGGATGTTCAAGCTAACACCGAAGCATTCTGGGCAAATCAGTATAGTTGGCTGCCCTCCAGCAATACCCAAACTTGCTCTTTACTAACAGTCACCCCAATCTAAACAATGAAAAAGTGCTTATTCAATGAGAGCAGCATTCTGTTTGACTGTCCTTCGATGGAGGAAATCAAACAACTATCTTCGTGGGGTGGGCATGAGTAGCTTCATAGTCTACCTTCTATGGAGAGTATCCCTCTTCGTTCAGGTAGAAAACTGAGTTTAAAAAAGTCAAATTATACCCTTAATTCAGTGTCATCACAAGTGTTATTTAAACTGTCATTATCTTACATGTTTAATATGAGTCAGTTTATCAGAAAGAAGAAAAGCTTTCAGAAACACAGTACTATTTTAGAAATAGGGAATGCCTTTATTTTCTTTCTCTTGCTTCCTTACATAACACTGCCTGAGAATAATTACAAACATTCACAGGTGATGTGTAAATTAGGCGAAAGTGTGTATTTGTTTCAAAACAATTGAACAAAGAAGGAAACTGAGATAAACACAAAGCATCTCATCCTTTGAAGACATTTCCTCTGACTCTCTAAAGGAGGGCAATTTAATTCTAAAAGATTGCATGTATTGATTCAAGTGCTGCCCCCAGATACTTAGCAGATGAATGAAACCAATGAAAAGGGCACTTACTGTTCTCATTTCCCAATATGAGAGAACAAGTATTAATAAAGGGAGAGAGTTAATTTTAGAAAATGATACTTCCCCCAAAAGATTGCATTTATTGAAAATGTTTTATAAAATAGGATTGTAGGTTATTAGCATAAAACAATACATGGCTTACAAGGGAATGAGGTCAGGGAGAACAGCTTCCAGGGAGAGTGACTCCAGATGCTGCTTTGGATAGAGACAGCAGGCCTGGCTGCTTGCGGCGGAGCTGGGCCTTAAGGGGGTTTCTAATCTTGGGAAATACTGTGAAATGTGTCATATCCCTGCCTTTTGCTGTTAGCTCTTCTAATCCATCTGCTTACTCTTCCCAGTTCTACTCTAAAAGTCTCTTTTGCTGTGCCAGATCATGATCTGCCTACTGACTGCCAAAACTGAGCCTGCATGTGGACCTGTCTTGACCGAGGGCAGCCATGAGCCCTTCAGGGAACTTACATGTGACCTTCACTCATTAAAAAAAAAGAACACCCACAGATCCTGTGTGACCTTTTTGAATGCTTCTTTTTCTTAACTCATCTCACTGGACAGCCATTCGGCACACTTGCAGTTAGGAAGAAGCACTTGCAGTTATTTAGGCTGCCAAATTTCTTGGGGAGTATGATAGGTTTTAAAAATATGTGTGCTTTTAATGTTCACTAAAGTCTCATGATAATATCCATAACTGAAAAGGTGAGACTGAAGGTCGGAGAGGGTGAGTTGGCCAACATGGATTGTTGTAGACTGATCTCATCCATTTGGTCTGTCCAACTATGAGGTTCTCTCTAATAGATTGGAGTAAACACTGCCAAAGAAAACAAACTGCGCTCTTCACTGTTGAACAGGCACTGAAGACTTTATTTGAGGCAATTATAAGAGAGGAGGAACAAGAACTATGTTTAAAGTCAACATTACTAGAATAGAGGGTTGAGGTAGGCAAATTTTAGCTCATCTGAGCTTGCTGATTGGCTTTGCCCAGAGGAAAAGTCAGCTTTCTCCTATCCTCATAACATCAGGTAGTTTTATATCTTGCAGTAAGACACCTGACAGGTAGGCTTCTATATTTCTGCAGAAACTAGGAGATGGGACCATTCTCTTCTTTGATGGTTAGTTTTGAAATACATAGCTCCACAGTCTTCCAGAAAGACATTCCTAGGTTTTAAATGGGGAAGAGGCTTTAAAAAATATTTTCATCTCAAAAGACAGAGAAAGAATACAGTTTTCTAAGGAGATGTTCTTAGAAGGAAAAAGAAGGTTAAGAACTTAGAGGCAGTAAGAAGCTGGACTAAAGTCAAACTGAGGAAAACATGAAGACCATCTTTGTCTTCATGAAGACCTTCCTTTGTTCATGGGAAAGCAATCATCCCACTGTTCAATTAGGAAAGTCAGCCCATGCATTTTTCCAGAATGTTTCTATTACTGAAGGACAACCATCTGCTGAGACTTGGCAGTGCAGGATATTTGCTGTGATCAGTCAGGCAGTTAGTGAGGGGATTTCTGTGTAAATAAAAAGGAAAACAAAGATTAATAGTTAGAAACGACCAATTTTTGAGTCTAGAATGCAGCCAGTCAGGAAGGTTCATAAGTCTCAAACCTTCTTTAGATGGTGGAATAAGAATATTAACAGCTATCTGAGGGATTTCTCACTTTGCTGTTTGAACGTTTTTGGTGAGGGACGTTTTGGTAAGCTTGTCCAGATAGTTTGTTGTTTGGGGTACAGCATGGAAGATACAGGAGTTCTAGTTGTCTTTCTGCATGGCCCACACAGCAGCAGCTCCAGGCATAAAAGTTGCCTTCACCTGATCTGTTGTCATGATGCATCTTTTAAAGCTCACATTCAATCATCTCACCTCAGCTTCTTCAGATCATGGAAGAAAAAGTCAGCTGAAAGACACCCTGGGTTCCCAATAAGGAATTGGGAAGTTAGGTTTCAGTTTTCAATAGCACCAAGTAAGGAGGGTAGGGATAAAAATGAAAATGTTAGTTTGGAGAGTTGTAACCAGATATAGAAAAAAAATTGCAAAAGCTTAAAATCTGGTAAGTGTGATGACTAATCTTTATTGTCAATTTGACTGGATTAAAAGACTCAGGGCCTCATATGTGCTCAGCAAGAGCACTACCACTGAGCTACATCACAGTCCTTTTTAAATTTTGTTTTAAGCAAGGTCTTGGTAAGTTGCTCAGACTGGTTTTAAATTTGTGATCTGCAGTCTCCTGAGTAGTTGGGATTATAGATGTGCACCACTATGTCTGGCTATCTTGCTTTCTCTTCTTATAATCAAAGAAAGTTTATCCTCAATCACAAAATTCTGGCCTGGCCTCATTGGATTTGGCTTGATTTTTTACGTAGAATCAGTATGAATGATAATTAACCATCAAGGCCTGTTAAGTTTTTCATACTGTCAATTTTTATCAGGACTTTGAGGTTGGACTTAAACGCCTCTTGAGACTAGGAAGTAGAACCAAAAATTCATCAAGAGATTTCACCTACAGCACTATATATTTAGAAGGAGTCCTCTCTTCCTGAAGTTCCTTAGAATATGTAAGTTTTCTGGACCTGACAAAGAGTGACTTTTCCTGGTTTTCCCAAGAGAGCTTTGTAAGCATTTGTTCCAGAAAGTTGACCTCAGTTCCTTAAAACTATCTGGTCTCATCTGATTCTATGCATGCTATAGTCAGATGTGATATTCCAGGAAAAGGCCAATGTTTCTAATTGTGTTCTGTTATAAGGAGGGAAGATTTTTATTGAACCTATGCAAATAGTTAAATTGTCATGAAAATAAGAATATTTTGAAATTTTTTAACTCTGGAGAAATCAGGCAGGGTGAAAAAGACGAATGTTTCATTTCTGTTTACAAAAGTGTAATCTGCGAAGTTCTAATTAATTATAGATAGATTAAAAGAAAGAACTCCTTTTACCAAGGATATAGACCATCAATAATATACAAAATGAAATATATAGTCATCTTTCATCATTTCATTTAGTCTTAAGGGATTAATTCCTGTTCTCCTTGATACTGAACTGGCAATCCCATGAACCCATCAGCTTCTCTGTCAGAGTTCTGGAAGTCTGGAAATCCTGACTCAGTCTAGTAGTACAGTCTCAAAGTTATTTTAGCAGTGCCGTCAAAACCCTCATCTTGGAGTATTTAACATAGTGTTTGGCACAGTTCTCTGTAGGATACTCATTGCTGTAGACAAAAGACTCTGGCCTGTTCATCATTGCAAGTACTTGCAGGGAAGCATTAGAATACAACAATGTGGATGACTAAATCATTGTGGTTAAGTATGTAATGTGGGTTCATTATAAAAATAATGGACTAACAAAGGTATTTAGCTGTTCCTGTGGCATATGACACTAACAGACCTGGATTAAGACTGATAACACTCAGGGACAAGAAAAATAGAAATAGAAAAAATGGAAACAAAGGTTTTGTAAATAAGGAGGGAGGAGGGGGTGAAGGGAGGGGAGGGGAATGGGGAAAAAAGAAGCAACAAGATATATCATGTACAGGTACAAATCCCCTATGATCTGTGTTATCACTTGCACATCTAAAATTAAACAAAATTAAGAAAAAAGACTGATAACACTATGGTTTGATTTCAGGCATAGCATCACCAGGACATGTGGACAGTGAAGATCTTGACAGATTTCTAGGAATTTAATATAATTTCTGATATATTTATGTTAACATTTTACTTATACAAACTTAACCTAGGAAAGCATAGGAATCTGTTCCTATTTAATAGAATTTCCCATGCAATTCAACATACTAGAAAAACCCAATTATTTTTTGTATCTCTATGATTACATAGTAAAAGATCTTCTGTGACTTTGTAGGGGTACTCTGGGAAATCCCAAAGTCAGTTTAGGTGTAGTAGATAAAATTTAAAGTAGATGATTGGAGGACAAAGTATCAGATGTTACCAGGAGTTATTGAGAAACAATAATTGACTCCATAGTAATGGAATAATAAAATATTTAAAAAAGTAGGAAATAACATGATTGTAAAAAAATCTTAGCTCTTTTGAGAGTAAGAGGATTCATTTTTTAAAATAATCAAGTACATGATAAAGTCAACATAATTGCTTCTAAAATCTTATTAAGAGCAGATCAATAATCTAATAAAAAAGTCTGCCATTTTACTACAAGGAAACAAACTCTAACTTTGCATCATTGTAAGCCTCATTTAAGAAAACCTGTTGAATCTTACCCAGCCTTGACCACTAGAGCACCTTCAGAAGATGGCAAGAATGGTAAGATAAGTGTATTCAAAGTGAGGACTAGTATTTTGAGAGAGATTAATGGCAATGTTTCTTTTACTGCTATGAATTTTAAAAATTTAAATATTGACTATATTTTTTGATTGTATACATTGACCATATTTTTTGATCCCCTTAATCCCAGTATCATCTCCTCTAGTCTCTCCGTCACCCATTTTCACTTCAGCCAATGTGACAATGGCATCTTCTCTCTCAGGGCTATTTTCCATACAGTACCAATGGCATAGAATGTTCTTCTCCCACATATTTACATGGCTGTCAATTCTTTCGAGTCCCTGTCACTCAGAAGTAAAGAGACCTTCTCTGACTGGCTTATCTAAATTAACCATCTCTGATCACCATATACCCAGTAGCCCCCCGGTTGTTTAATATGTCTTGTATTCTTTATGCTGTTTTATTTGCTCCATAAAACTTTTGCTTTTTGAAATATTCCATATTTAGTTGTTATTGGTTTATGGTTTGTCTCCTTCTAGTAACATGTATGTTCTATGAAGACATGGACTTTTCCTGTTTTGTTGACATTTCATATTCTGTACCTATATCATCACCCAACACTTAGTAGGTTCTCCATATTTATTTGTTCAGTGAGTGAATATGCTCCCATACTATTTAAATATATGAATCCTTTTGCTGATTAAATAAATCTGAATAACATTCTCATATTTTACAATAAAGTTTCTCAATTTACGGACCATTTTACATTCTAGGCTGTATAATTCTTTCTTGTGGGACCTAACTTGTGCATTGTAGGATGTTTACCAGCATTCCTTCCCTCTACCCACTAGGTGCCAGTAGAAAGCCACTAATTATGACAACCAAAACCACCTCCAGACATTGCTAAATATCCTTTGGGGAACAAAATTTCCTCAGTTGCTCAAATATCATCTCTACCAACGTTTGATTGATCTTACTTCAATGTGATTTAAGAGCTCTCTAGCGGTGCTTATATAATAATCTATGGTTATCTCTATTTCAATGTGTGTATATGTATAATTATTTCATGTATCCATATAGTAATTTCCTCCCTATTTGTCTATACCAACACCCCAAAATGCAGGAATTGTGAGTTTAACGCTGTGTTTAGCACACAAATGAACCAGTGTATTTTTTTTTTTTTTCCGGTGCTGGGGATTGAACTCGGGTCCTTGTGTTTTGCAGGGCCAGTGTATGTTTTTGAATGAATGAAAGACATTAACTCTTTTATCTAGGTAAAGCCATTGAAAATGGAGATAGCATAAGTCTTTCCCTCCTAACAATCAAGAAATCAACTGGGGCTATGACAATTCTATGACATGCAAACAGAATTTTAAAGTAAAAAAATTTCCAAGAAATGAAGAGCAGTGAATATTACAGCCAAGTCCCTACATAAAGAAACGTCTCATATCAAAGAGAATCATCCAGAAGTCAGTACGAGGATAGGTGCTGTTGTTTGTTTGAATAATTTAGGCAGTTCTACATCTAATGCACCAGGGATGGGTAATTTTCTGCTCTGTTTTTCCAGAACATGAGATGACGATATCGCTAGCATTATTCCCACTTTCAGAAATGTTCCTGAAAAGGCAAATCTGAGATAAGTGATACAAAAACAAGCTTGTGACTCATTCGCTTTAGAAGTTGCTAAGCTACTTCAGTGATAGCAACAGTGATTTGGTTCTCTCATTTAGACCATTTCGCTGAAAGCAGGATATGCAGTCTTATGTTTTGTTTTTAAAAGTCTCTTGGTTTCTTTCTTATGATATTCTTTTCTGCTCTGTTAAAAATGAAGCTTGCTTACTTTATTCTGTGTAATTTTTCAAATGTCAACATTCATTTAATGTGATGATAATAACTGGAGATGAAATTAAATTGAATTCATACTATTTTTATCATTAACTAACACATGATAATTGTATGTGCTCATGGAGGTATAGAGTGATGTTTCAATACATCTTTCAATACATGCTTCAATATGTTGTGTAGTGATGAAATGATGATATTTGGCTTACCCATCATCTTAAATATTTATTATTTCCCTGTGGTAAACACATTCAAAATTATGTCTTTGAGCTATTTTGAAGTGAACAATACAATATTGTTAACTATTAATCACCTTTACATATAATAATACAGCAAAATTTATTCATCCTATCTAGTTCTAGATTTTAATCCATTAACAGATACCTCCCCATCCTCCTCTCCTCCCTTGCTTCCCCAGCCTGTAGTGACTGCTATTCTGCTCTCTACTTCTGTGAGATCAGCTTTCTTGGATTCCATATATGAGAAAAATCATAAATCTTCATCTTTTTTTGCCTGGTTTATTTCACTTAATATTATATCCTCCAGTTAAATTGAGCTAATTTTAAAATTTCGTAGAAAATTTTCTAATATCTTCATATTAATATCTTCATAGACATTTAAAAATGAATTATTTCTGGCAAAAGAGAAATTTGTGCTTAAATATATATTTCTGGTGATAAACATTGTTTAAAGTAGAAAATGTAATCCTTATTTTAACCCTTGACTCAAAAATTCCATGCATATCTCTTAGGAAAACAAGGTGGAAGTGGGCAAAACCTGCTAGGAAGAGATAAGGAGTCGTTTTCCCTGTCAAAATTGAGGAGCTCAACCTCATATTCTTCCCATTCCTTGTCATGTCATGTAACTACTATCTTTTTTTTTTTTTTTTGTGGTGTCGGGGATTGAACTCAGGCCCTTGTGCTTACAAGGCAAGCACTCTAATCACTGAGCTAAATCCGCAGCCCCATGTAACTACTATCATTTTATATTAGAAAATTCTGTGGAATCAATAAGAGGTATATTTGTCCCTAGTTTATGCTAAAAGAAAATGACGTCCAAAATAATTCAACAACTTCAATAAAACTGAACCTCTAGTAGAAATGTATCCATTTAGCAGAAAGTAGCCACCTAGTGTGGCATAGTGCTGAAGACTGAGTTTAACTGTTGCTCAACTTCATACATAAGTGGAGTAGTCTTCTCTCCAGGATTCTTAGCAGACTCACTGGTAATCTTGATCGGAAATTTGTGAGAGAAGAGGAATTATGAAATGGATTCCCTATCCTAAGGGCCCTTATACATGCAAATAAACAACGTGAAACATCAATTAGCCATCTTCTAGCACCACTTTTAATCATTGTACTTGGAAATATGCTCTTTTTAAAAAATTGGTATCTGTTTGAAATACATATAATTACGTTCATTTTGGAGAACTCTACATATACATATCGCATTTTGTGCTACGCATCATTTTTACTTCCTACTCCCTGGAAACATGCTTTTGAAGGGGAAGAGATCAGATTACTCATTTCATTAGATGGCAGATGTACCCTACTTGGAGAAGTTAAAGTAAAATGTTGAGCTGCTCTCTCCAAATGGAATTGAGAACTGTAGATCAAAGATCATGGTTTCATTTCTGATGCTCCTATTACCCTTCTCCATATTTCTGTAGGGTAACTAACTGTAAAGTCTTTCAAGTGAAAATAGCTGCATATAGTCAAGATTCTGGGAACCCTAGATTTGCTTGAAAGAAGATATAAAATTAGTTTGGATTCCCAAATTTCTATAAAGAAAAGAAAATTCGGCAAACCACTACCATTCTGCAGAGAATTTTAGAAAAAAAAATGAACTCAGAGGAACTTTAGCACTATTGGCTATCATCAGCAAGTCCAAGCTTGAGTATATTTATCTCCAGGCTGTGCCAAAAACCCAGTGGAAAGAAAATGTAGTAAGGAACCGACCCTCTCTTGTCTCTTTCAAATTCTGTTCCTGTAACATAATGAATCTTTAAGCAGTGAAGTATATGGAAAACTCTCATTACACTCCTTAATACATAATTGCATTTTGTTTTAATGATTTCCTTCACACTATATGTAATACCAACAACAAAAAAACCCAAACAGCTCTAAGGTATTTGTAATAACCTTTGCTATAAAATGACAGAGTATACTATTTGTATCCTTTACCCCATGATGTATCTTTAATAATTTGGACAATGCTGCAAAGATAGCAACTACCAATAAATATTTAAATATAGGTTAAAAAAAGACTTATTTGCTGGGTTTTGCAAATTTCAGTTGCTGTGCTATTTGCTGGGATGTTACAGTGAGCAAAACAAGTATGTCTGTAAGAAACTTGGTGTCTAATATGAAGCACACACATTAATCCTCATACACATACATGAACTGTTTTCAGTACTATACAGGGAAATTATTTCTCTCTCTCTCTTTTTTGTTTTTGAGTGCTGGGGATAGAATTCAGGGCCTTGCACTTGCTAGGCAAGCACTCTACCACTTGAGCTAAATCTCCAACCCCAAATGACGATCTCTTTAAGAAAACTTTCCTATAATTTTTGATAGGAAGTGGTTTGGCTCCTCTTATACAATGATTCCAGTTGATCAATTTCTTCTTTCCATTCTGTTTACCAGTGAACTCAGAACTAATTTATTCTAATTTCAGGTATGATGTTGGGTTTATTATCAGCATGTTTGTGTTCTCATTTTTACTGATCTTAATATTCCAGGAATGAATTTGTTTAACAGATACTTACATAATACCTACTTTATGAGGCTGGATAGTAGGCATACAGTATTGAACAAAACAAAACTCTGACAGAGGTTACAATACAGTGGGGAAAAAGAAATTAAATAGTAAACCCACACAAACATATTTAATAACCATATGTCAAAAGCCTTACAGGAAAAAATCATGGTACTGTGTGAGACAGAGAGTAATGGAAGAGAAAGGAGAGTTATTTTTCAAACTGATATTTTGAATAGAGACCTGTGATGAACTGTGCAGATGATGAGAGAGAAAGTGGTGTGTGTGTGTGTGTGTGTGTGTGTGTGTGTGTGTGTGTGTCTGTGGCACACACTCATGTATGCACACAGAGAGTGGCTTGAGAGCAGGGGGAGTAGAGGGAGAAGCGAGACACTGTAGGCAAAGGAAACAGAACTCAATGCAGAAATATAACTTCTTAATACCTAGAAGGAGTCAAAGTTGGTTGATACCTATTGAGCTAAGGACGGAGGGGCACTAGATGGCATAGGAGGTCATGGAAAGCTTGCGAGGCTACTTTAAGGATTTGAGTTTAATTCTAAGATCATTAAAAAGCTATTGAAAGGTTTTCATGGGAGAGATGAAATAATTAGAATTGTATTTTATTACATTTACTTTCTCAGCTACCCGTGAAATGGATTGGAAAGAAACACAGGGAATTTAAAAAATGTATTAAAATTGTTATTAATATCAGCCATTCTTGTTTTATTTAAAATTTCCCCCAATGTGTATAACACTGTAGGCTTTTTGTTTAAATTTATATTTTTTATTGCCATAAGAAAAATATTTCTTGTCCTATTTATGTTGTTTTAAGTAGGACATTTAAACAGGTCATTGAATGTTGTTATAGTGTTTTCCAAGAAGAGACTTTGAGAATAGATTAATGAATAGAGGAAAGAAAGGACAAGAAAGAAGGAAGGAAATAAGAAGTAGTGTGAAAGAAAAAAAGCCTGAGTGTACAGAAAATATGGTTTGACAAATTTGTCAATGACTGCCCGTATATACCTAAGCTTACCTGGAGACACAATCCTATTTTGTCCACCTGGAGATATAAAGACTCATTATTGGGTATCAGTATGTTTGTAGAACTAATTAACTAATTTATTAAGACATTCTTATCTTTTTAAAAAAAATTCTTACATTTCAAACAGATAGCTATATGGAGGGAATTTTTCATCTTGCCTCTTCCCCTGGCTTCCCTCTTTATCAAAGCAGCAATGACTATTAGGTTTAAGGGTCCATGGATTGTGTTGTGTGTGTGTGCGTGTGTGTGTGTGTTTGTATAGGGAGGAAAATAAAACAATACAGCTATATGACCTTTTCTTTTTGTCATGGAGTTCCTTTTGTTTTTGACGGTTCATTTTTGGTGCAATGTATATGCTCTCCTATGCTGGAAAGCAGCCAACTCTGAAATTTAAGATGCTTAAATTCCGTGATGGTTTCTTTAAAAAGACTAAAAAAGAGTATGCCTGCATGTGAGTCCATGTTTGCAGTTGTTTGCAGGCAAAAGCAAAGGAGGTGTCGCTTGCATTTTAGTCATGCTGCCACTTAGGTGGCTCATTTGCTTTGATAATAGGTATATCTGGCTTATTAGTCTCTCTCACATATTCGTCTGGAAATGACATTTTTCTTCTCTCATTGAGGGCATGCACAGTGTTGGACTAGAAGTGCGACAGGCTATCTTTCAACACTCTTATCACAGCCCATACATCTAGCAAAAACCTTCAAAAATGTTCACATACAAAGTACCCACAGCTAAATTAAGACACTAATGACTGTGCTGATGACTCCAGCATGAGGATGCTGGAGCGCTACTGAGAAGGAAGTGTTTTTCCACCGCAGAATCTATTTAGACTATTTCAAGCAATTGGAAATTTTATTTCCTGTGAAGTCTCCTGCACTGCAGGATATGAATATAGGAAAAATCTTTAGTTTTTCATCACTCAAGACTGTAACAGCTGTGGCAGGTCAGATACAGAAATGCAGCATCTATGTGTTATCTCAATACCTGTCTTCCAGCTGCTTTGGGCCTCCAGACCTATCAGGACACCTTCTTAGAGGGGAGAGCCTAATATCCTGTCTTGATATTTGGCTTCTTATTAGCTCGTCATCCCTACTTTTAGTTATGGCTCATCTGTTTCTACAAGGATGTGCCGTCCTGCAAAGCACCTTCCTTTAGTGAAATGATAAATTATTTAATAAGAAGGGTTGTTAGTATAAGCTTATTATAAAACTGAACTTTTATTCTTTCCATTGTCCATTCACAGCTGCTCATTCATCACTTTTCTCTCAGTGACACCTGTACCTGCCACCAAGGCAGAAACCTGGATATCATTCTTGGTACTTTATCTTTGTCACCCCTCTTATCTGTCCGTCAAGTCCTCTCAATTGTAATTGAAAACCATCTCTTAAATCTGAAGTTTTTTTCATCGACACCATTACCACTCTTTCCACACTCCTCTTCTTCCAATAGGATTATTATGATAGCCTCTTAATGAGGATAAAGTCTAAATCTAATAATGGGGAGCTTATAAAAATAATGTAGGTATTTATATGTCATCCATAAGCAGGTCGAAAATACAATTTAAAAAATTCTCAAGAGCAAGGCTAATGACAAGTGTTCATTTTTTTCCTCCATAACTTAAACCTCAGTGTTATTGGAATATTGACAGTTCAGAAGAGATACTGGTAAATTCAGTACTATGACATTATCATGGACGTGATAGATAGCTATTCTCTTTATGTTTTATATTTGTTGTTTGATCTCGATTAAAATGTTATGAAGATTAAGTTTTAGATTGCACAAGAAATAAGACAAATAAGGCACATTGCTCCACACACAACTGAATGATGGATTATATAAACCTGAGAATATTTGGAAACATAGCTAAACTCAAAACTAAAAGAGACAAATCACCATGAGGCAAAAGTGAAGAAAACATACAAAACACCTGTGAGTAGGGCTTCCACGAAGGAGTTACTGAAAATACATTGAAATCTTGGCTTGGGTCTGTGTCTAGATACATACAGAAGGAGAAATGTTTATCCATGGATCTCAAAAGCAGGAAACCAGCACTAGGCTTCTTGAGTAGAACCAGTATCATCAAGGACTGCCCTATCTGTGAAATGAACACCAGGAAAGCACCATCCACAGCCTCAGTGAAGTAGCAAAAAAGCTTACTTTCCTTTTTGTTATTCATGGAGGAAGCATCCTAAATTGTAAACTTCAGAATTGTGTCAGATGCATGTATGGCATTAAGAAAGTAGGCACCATAAAACACCTTGGGACTTACAGTACTGAGTAGGTAGTGGCTGCGAAGGGCATTTGACCAATCCAGAGCATATTTGACTTCCCCCAAAGCAATATAGAATGATGGGATGAAGATATGTTCACAGTGAAATTGATGAAATCACACACGATTCATTGTGGGAAAGTCACAGATCCTGAATGTGGAGGACTTTCACTACTTAGAACTAGAAATAAAAAAAGATCTGAAAGAAAATTTATAATCAGTTTAAAAAGGCAGAAGGAAGGAGGAGGTAAGTCATAAGGTAGAAATTAAAATGCACCAAAAGAATCAGAATGTTTGAAATGGACCCAAATAACTCTACATTCTGAGTACAAAGATTGGACAACAAATCAGACACAGCTGACGAGAGGCATTATGATCTGGACAATGAATCTGAGAAAATCACTTACAATGTACACTGAGTGACAAAGAGATGGGAAACATTAAAATTAGTTCAAGAACATGGAAGCCAGAATGAGTCAATATATATCCAATAGACAAAATTTTAGTTAATCACAGTCAAGAATTTCCTAAAGTTGAAGGAAAACATAAATTCCCAAATGGAAGAAGTATGTTATTAAGCAGGAAGAAAATGAATGAAAATCTCATACAGAAAAAAAATCCTCGAAATACTACCATTTAAAAAGAAGATTATTATGAAAGTTATTAAAAATAAAGATTGTTCATAAAGGTAAATTTGGCAGCACATTTCTAATCAGTAATAACAGATGCCAAAATATAATGGGATTACAACCTCAAAAGTAGAGGGAAAATAATGTTGGAAGATAATTCAGATTTTAAGTTAAATATACTTAATTTATTTAAAGACTTTATTAGTTTAAATAAACTCAGTTATTCTGTGGATTAAAAATACAAAAATTCATCTTGTATTCTTTCTCAGTTTGCTGTAGATATCTCTTCTCTATGCAAGGACTCAGATTTGATCCAGACTGCACCAACCTCTTAGTTCTAAGCCTCATTACGAGGGCCCCCATGATTTCTACCACAACAGAAGATAAGGCGTGGAAGAGTTATACTTGTTTTGTCTTATAGACTTAATGTCATTCTCACAGTTCATTGGCTAGAGCTGGTTAATTAGCCTCACCTAATCTCAAGAAGCTTCAAAGTGTTGAGTCTCATTTGCCTGCAAAGAGAAGCAAACAAGCTACTGCGAACACTGACTGTGTCTACCACAATTCAGCAATCTTGTCAGGGAATTGTCAGTTCATTCTTTCCTAAGGGCAGCATATTTAATTGAGAAGACCTGGTTGTCCTATTTAGTCACAGAACTATGGCCTAAGTGCAGGATCTTTGGAATATGGGAAGTGGTTTCTTCATTAGATCCACAGATAGCTCCTCTTCATCCAGAGACTATAATATAAAAGCTATCCATCTTTAATCCACGAGTTATAAAGTATGATCAAAATATATGGTGAACATTTAAATTAAAAACAATTATTACAATAAGAGACACATTGCCATTGTCCCTCAGAATAGTCCTCCTTGCTTTGAACACACTTGTCCTACTGCTCTTGCCACTTTCTGAAGCAGTTATGGAAGTCCTCTTTTGCCTTTACTAGGCACGATGAAAAATACGGTGAATGTTGCTGACGCATAGCATCCATTGGAAAGGCCGCTTCCTAAAAACATAACAGTGTGTGTTCTCTGGCACCTTGTGACTTCTGTCTCATCCTCAAAATCAAAATGACAAGGAAAGGTAAACATTTTGAGTCACCCCAGGACATCCAGGCAGCCATGACAGTGTAATTTAAAAGCCTCCATGAAAGAGAACTTCCAAAATTGCTACAGAAAGTGGCAAGAACGATGTGCTAACTGTGTTGGAAGTGGGGGGGAGGGTGTTATTATGACGGAGATTAATGGCAATGCATCTTTTACTGTAACAAATTTTTAAAAATTTAAACATTCACTGTGTTTTTCAGTCATACCTCCTATAATGGTGGAATGAGTTTTGATTAAGTATAGTAAATGCTTCTACTCTGAAGTGAGGAAAATATAAAATACATCAGTCACACGTGTCTAACAACTCTGAAATTCTGACATTAGGGATTGTGAGAATTGTTTTGACTTAGAGAGGAAGGACTAGTCCTCTACTGAGCCCTGATCTGGGCTCTAATGGACTTCATCCATTGTGTTCTTTAGCCTCTGGTGCTGCCCTATGGAAGCTATTTCTTTTCTATTATTTGCCTTGGCCATATCTGAAATTCTGTCATGAAATATGTCTTCCTTAGGTGTCATATTGCTTTCTTATCTTGCTTTCTGCTTACAGAAAGTTGGATGCTCAAGGGCTATTTTTAAATTTTATGGACTTTCACTCAAGGTCTTCATACTTCTTAACATTTTTGTGTCATTTTTATTTGATTGAGATCAGTTTCATATGCCAATAACTCTATCTTTGTCCTCTCTCTCTCCCTCTCTTTCTTTCCAATGTAAACTAGATGAAGATTAGTTTTGCATTCTAAGGAATGGGTATATTTTTATTATAGTATTTGTCACGAATAATTTTATTTGATTAAAAACTTACTGAATATTTTTCCTCAATGCCTTTTTTCATTGTTAAATTTTCCTGTGCTTAGCACAGGAAGATTTTGCTTTTTTTAAATTTTTAATTTTTTACCAAGAACATGTATTGGTACATTGTATACATAATGATCACATTCATAATGGTTATTTTGTACCTGTACATGATGTATCTTGGTTTTCTCCCCTCTTCCCCACCCCTCCATTCTGCTCCCGCTGTCCCTATTTACAGCAGGTTTATTTATATTTGTCCATTTTTTCCCTTTCCCCTTTCTTTCCCTTTTCCCTTCCTTCTTTTCCCCCTTTTCCCTTTCTAGTTCTCCTCTCTTTTGGATATTATCTGCCTTTTATATAATATCTATTACACCTCTTTGTCCTTATTTACACTTACGGTTTCTCATATCAGAGAAACAATTCGATGTATACTCATGAGTGTATAATTTATTTCACTTAAGAGTATGTTCTCAAGGTGCATCCATTTACCTACAAATGTCTCTAGTTTATCCTTTTTTATGGCGGAGTAGTACTCCATTGTGTAGAAAAACCATATCTTCTTTAGCCATTCATTAGTTGTTGGGCATTTAGGTTGTTTCCAAGACTTACTTTTACAAATTGTGTTGCTATGAATATGGTTGTGCTTATATTGATGTGGTATGATGATTTTAATTCTTCTGGGAAGATAACCAGTAGAGGAATAGCTGGATCAAATGGAACCTCTAGTTGTGGTTTTTTGAGGAATCTCCACACTGATTTCCACAGTGGCTGGACCAGTCTACATTCCCACCAACAGAGGAGGAAGGTTCCTTTTTCCCCACAGACCCGCCAGCACTTGTTATTGGTTGATTTTTTGATAATCGCTGTTCTTTCTGGAGTGAGATAGAATCTTAACTTTTTTTTGATTTGCATCTCTCGAATGACTAGTGATGTTGAACACTTTGTCATGTGTTTATTTGCCATTTTTATTTCTTCACCTGAGAAATGTTTATTCATTTCAGATGCCCATTTTTGGACTGGGTCTTTAAATTTGGGTGGGTTGATTTTTTTGAGTTCTTTGTATATTCTAGATGTTAGACCTTTGTCTGAGGGACAGCTGGCAAAAATTTTTTCCCAGTCTGTGGGTTTTCACCCCACTCTATTGGTGATTTCTTTTGCTGTGCAAAAGCCTTTTAATAGGACGTGATCCCAAGCACTGAATCTTTGTATTATTTCCTGTGAAGTCTGGGTTCTGTTCATAAATTTTTTCCTACCCCTATGTCTTCAAGAGTTCTTCCTATTTTATTCTCCAGTAGATTTAGTGTTTCTGTTTTAATGTTTAGATCTTTGACCCACTTTGATTTTAGTTTAGTACATGGTGAGAGACATGTATCTAGTTTTAGTTTTCAGGATGTGGGAAGCCAATATTTCCAGCACCATTTATTAAAGAGGCTATCTTTCTTCCAGTGAGGGTGTTTGGCTCCTTTGTTGAAGATGAGGCATTTGAGTGTGTTTGGAGTTGTTTCTACATCTTCTAATCTGTTCCATTGATCCTTGAATCTGTCTTCTTGCCAGTACCATGCTGTTTTTATCATAGTAGCTTTATAGTACAGTTTCACATCAGGGATTGTGATGGCCCCCTGCCTTGCCCCTGTTGCTTAGGATTGTTTTTGCTATTCTTTGTCTCTTCTCGTTCCAGATGAAACTCATGATTGCTCTTTCTAATTCTGTGAAGTATGTAATTGGTATTTTCATTGGAATTGCATTAAATCTGTATAGTAATTTAGGAAGTATGGCCATTTTCACTATGTTGGTTCTTCCTACCCAGGAACATTGTGTATCTTTCCATTTTCTGATATCCCTTTCAATTTCCTTTTTTAGAGTACTGTAATTTTTGATGTAAAGATCTTTTATTTTCTTTGTTATATAGATTCCTAAGTATTTCATTTTTTTGTGTGTGTGATTGTGAAAGGTATATCTTCTGTTATTTCTTTCTCTGTCAGTTTGTTATTTGTATATAGGGATGCTATTGACTTTTGGGTATCGACTTTGTATCCAGCTATGCAACTGAATTTAGTTATTAAATCTAGAAATTTTTTGGTGGCATTTTTGAGGTCTTCTATGTAGAGTATCATGTTGTCCACTCTTCTATGTAGAGTAACATGTTGTCATGTTGTTTATTCCTTTTATTTCTTTCTCTTTTCTAATTGCTCTGGTTAATGTTTCTAGAACTATATTGAATAATAGTGATGATAGTGGGTATCCTTGTCTTGTTCCAGATTTTAGTCTGACAGCTTCCAGTTTCTGACCATTTAGTGTGATGTTGGCCATAGGTTTGCCATAGATGGCTTTTATCAGATTTAGATACAGACCGTCTACTCCTAATTTCTGTAGTGTTTTTATCATGAATGGGTGTTGGATTTTGTTAAATGTCTTTTCTGCGTCTATTGAGATGATCATATGATTTTTTGTCTTTTACTCTGTTGATATTGTGTATTACATGTATTGATTTGCATATGTTGAACCATCCCTGTATTCCTTGGATGAATCCTACTTGGTCATGGTGTATAATCTTCTTGATAATTCATTGTATTCTGTTTGCCAGTATCTTGTTTAGAATTTTCGCATCTGTGTTCATTAGGGAAATTGGCCTGTAGTTCTCTTTTTCAGTTGGATCCTTTTCTGGTTTTAGTATCAGGGTAATGCTTGGTTCCAGGAATGATTTTAGAAGTACTGCTTCCTTTTCAAATTCATTAAAGAGTCTGAGGAATAGTGGTATTAGATCATCTCTGAATTTCTTATAGAATTCAGCTGTGAAACTGTCAGGACCTGGGCTTTTCTTTGTTGGTAGGTTTTTAAGTACCTCTTCAATTTCAATGGCTGATATTGGGTTCTTTGGTATTTTTATCTCTTCTGGATTCAGTTTTGGTAATGCATATGTTTCTAAGACTCTGTCCATTTCTTCAGTGTTTTCCATCTTGAGTATTGCTTCTTGAAGTAGGCACTGATGATCCTTTGGATTTTGGTAGGGTCAGTTGTAACTTCACCCCTTTCATTTTTTATTGCATCAATTTGGGTCTTCTCTTTCCTTTTTTTTTTTTTTATAAGATTGGCTAGAGGTTTGTCTATTTTGTTTATTATTTCAAAGAACTGACTCTTTGATTTGTTGATCCTTTGTATTGTTTTCTTAGTCTCACTTGCATTAATTTCAGCTCTGATCTTGATAATTTCCTCTCTGGTATGAGCTTTGGGTTTGATTTGTTCTTCTTTTTCTGGACGTTTCAGGTTGAACATTAAGTTGTTTATTTGAGCTCGTTCTGTCTTCCCAATGTGAAAGTTCAATGCAATAAATTTCCCTCATAGCACGGCTTTCATTGTATCCCATTGGTTCTGGTATGTTGTATTGGCATTATCATTTAACTATATAAATTGCTTAATTTCTTCTTTAATTTCTTCTGTGACCCAACTGTTGTTCAGAAGGATGTTATTTAGTTTCCATGTGTTTGTGTGGTTTTTTTGGTTTCTCTGTTGCCATTAAATTCCAGAGTCATTCCACTATGGTCCGATAGTATGCATGGGATAATTTCAGTTTCCTTACATTTACTTAAGTATGCTTTATGAGTTAGTATGTGGTCTATTTTGGAGATTGACTCATGTGCAGCTGAGAAGAGTGTGTATTCTGCTCTTGTAGTGTGGAACACTCTGTATACATCTGCTAAGTCCATTTGTTCAGATTTGATTCAGTTCTGATATTTCTTTGTTAATGTTTTGTCTAGTTGATCTATTTGTGACAGTGGGGTATTGAAGTCTCCCACAATAATTGTGTTAATGTTTATTTGATCTTTCATGTTCCTTAATATTTGTTTTATGTAGTTAGGTGCACCAATATTTGGTGCATAAATATTAATGATTGTTATTTCTTCTTCTTGTAGTTTTCCCTTGAGAAGTATGTAATGACCTTCTTTGTCCCTCTCAATCAGTCTTGGTTTGAAGTTCACTTTGTCTGAGATTAGGATAGCTACCCCTGCTTTTTTCTGGGTTCCTGCTGCATGAAATATTGTTTTCCCTCCTTTGATTTTTCAGTCTATGAATTTCCTTTTGGGTTAAATGTGTCTCTTATATGCAGCATATTCATGGATCTTGTTTATTGCTCCATTCTGCTAAAGTCTTTCTTTTGATTGATGAGTTGAAACCATTTACATTGATGGTTACAGCTGTTTTGTGTGACTTATCTTTGTTATTGATCTTTTCTGTTGTTGGTGGTGTGTTTCACCTCAGTTTAACTGCTTGCTTTACCTGTTGGGTTCTTTTTATTAGTGTTCTTATAATTATAGTTTCATTTTACCTTTTCTAGAATATCCTTCAAAATATTTTGTAGAGATGGTTTGGAGGTCATAAATTTCTTCAGTTGATCTTTGTCTTGGAAGTATCTTATTGCATTGTTTAATTTGAAAGACAGTTTGGCCAAATACATCAATCTGGGTTGGAGATTGTTTTCTTTTAAGGCTTGAAATATTTTGCTCCAGGCTGTCCTTGATTTAAGGGTCTGTGTTGAGAAGTCCACTGTGATTCTGATGGGTTTTCCTTTATAGGTGATTTTTTTTTTCTCTCCAACAATTTTCAGTATTCTGTTCTTTTGTTGAATTTCTGGAATCTTGATGATTATATTTCTTGGTGTAGATTTATTTTGGTCATGGGTAATTGGGGTTCTATATGCCTCATTTATCCGTATGTCAAGTTCTCTTCTCATGCTTCAGAAGTTTTCTGTCATTACTTCTGTAAATAATCTTTTTAGATCCTTTGCACTGTCCCCTGCTTTTTCATTCACTCCAGTCATTCCTATATTATTCTTCTTTGCATCACCTTGCAGCTGTTGTAGCAATTTTTCATAGTCTCTAGCTATTTTTATAGCTTTCTTTTCATTGTCACTAATGGCTGGCCTGTCTTCTAGGTCTGAGCGTCTATCTTTGCTTTCCTTTAATCTACTGCATATACTTTCAAGAGTTTTTGATTTCATGGATATCTGGATCTGTTTCATGGGTTCCATTTCTTTTTTGGTGCTGGGGATCGAACTCTGGGCCTTGTGCTTGCCAGTCAAGCACTCTAACCACTGAGCTAAATCCCCAGCCCTCCATTTCTTTACTAAGTTGAATGTTCAAGTTTTCCATCATTTTTCTAATCTTCTCCTTTTTTTAAATCTGTGTCTACTCTGAATTCACAAAGCAGGTCTTTCATTATGTTATGTTTGTCATCTCTTTTTTAACTTGGGCAATTATTTGTAGTCTGTTCTTATAGCCTCACCTATCTGTTTTTTTTTTTTTAACTTCTGCTGCTATCATTTCTGAGAGTTTTGTTGGGTGTCTTCTGATTTCGTCTATGTCATTGTCCTCTGGATTTTTTCTGGGTGGGCTGGGAGTCTGGGGTTGTATTTTACTCTGTGTCTTGTCATTTTCTTTGTACACATATATATTTCCCCTTTTTAGTTTGCTCTCCATGTTGATTTTACATTTTGTTTGTGGGAGCTTACATTAAGACAACTATCAATGCTGTTCAAGGAAAAGTCTGATCTTATGGTGCCTTCTAAGTATATGTGGTTCTTAGCTCTTTTGTCCTTCGTATCTCCAGAGCTTTCCCCAGTGACATGGGTGTGGTTAGCTCTATTTGGTATTGGTGACTTGGAAAAGGGAAGCAAAAAGACAAGAAAGAAAGAAAAATAGAAAGAAAGAAGAAGAAGAAAAAAAAGAGCGCAAGACAGGGTTGGCTGTGTCTTCAGTCCTAGATCTTTCCCATGTTAATGGATTTTGATCCTTCTGGTTTGCGAGCAGGCTAGAGACCGGCAATGGAGTTGCTGGTGGGTGGGTTGGTCTGCTCTGGTCTGGGGGAGCAGGGACTCATAGATCCAAGTCTTCTGAGCAGGCAACAAACTCCCGATGGAGTTGCCATTGGGCAGGGCAGGCCTGCTGTGGTCTGGGGGAGTGGGGACTCATAGATATGAGGCTCCCGAGCAGGCTGCAGATCCCTGATTGATTTTACTTTTTCCACATTACAAGGTTTGAATTTCTGGACTTTCTTTTCATTCATTTCCACTTGCAAATCATTCCTGAATTCTTTCTCCTGTAACTCCTTGACAAACTTGACAACGAACACACATTGTTAAGATTCTCTTAAAGATACAAGCTCTTAAGCAAATAGCTTGCCTTCCACGGAAACTTTTCTTGTGCCTTTAAAGTCTGTGGCCTTCCAGTCAACTTCTCAGACTAACTGTTCTCTGACGTGACTTGACTTTTCTTGCTCTACCATCCTATGTAGTACGAGGCTTGCATGTTCCTTTTAGGAGGAGAATGGGGCTTTCATGAAGGAGGGAGATTGCACACCTACACTTGTCTACCTTGCTAGAGAATCTCATCACTCCCTCTTAGTGCTTTGGTCAGAGTTAATCACACATCTTTGCCTAATTGCAACAGGACTGGGAAGAATAGCCTTATCTGTGAGTCTATGGAGAAGACAGCCAGATATTATTGAGCCTTAACAATGTGTAATTCATGATGTGTAAATTCTAAACATGTTGAAAATAAGGAAGGAATGATAAAGTTAGCTCCAGTAAAAGTCAGAGAAGGAAAATAGAAGCAGAGATTTGTAAATTTTGAGCAATCTAGTATATGCTAGAGGTAGAATTTCAAATCAGTTGGAAAAAGAATGTATTATTTTTCTTCCTAAGTTGTGTTAGAACAATTAACTTTTCACAAACAATATACAGTAAAATAAGATAAAAATAAATCCTTCATATTTTATGCATGTGTTATATCGGATAACACTGAAGGGTTGGGTAAAGCCAATTCTTCTTGGTCAATGAAAGCCTTGGTAAGGAATTTGTTTTTTATTCTAAGAGACATGAGTAGCTATTTGAGGATTTAAAAGCAAGCAAATGAAATAAGTAGGATTATGAATTTGAAAGATTACTCTTTTAAAAAGGAGAATGAACTTTTGAATGAAACTAGGAATACTGTGCCATTAGGAGAAATGTGCAGTAAACCCAAGCAAAAGATGATAGCAGAGAGTTGGTGGAGGGCAGAAATGGAATGTGGCTTAGCCTGAGAAAGTAGAGCATGTTTTGCTCTTTTTATTTCGAGAACAAGAGTGAGAGACAAGAGTGATGAAGTGTTAGAAAATGGAGAGCCGCTCTGAGTTTGTTTTATTGAGGTGAGCTAATGCTGAATGCAACTGATTATTGTCTGTAGGACTTCTCTGATAATAAGTTGAGTAATTTGCATCTTAGAACCATCCCCTGAAGGGCAAAAAGGAGAAAATTATGCATTGACTCTTATGTTTATTTGATATGCTGAATTCCTGGAACATATGGATTGCACAATGTTGAACATAGGTGCTGACTGGGGTTTAGGGGATTGTGAACCAGGAGTCCCTGAATCAGAAAGCCAGAGATGGAAAGATAGAAGGAGAAGCACTGTCAGGTTGTGTCTACATGAAGATGCTTAGAATCCAAGAAAAGCTAGAGGAAGAGACAGATGAGGCCAAGCAGATCTCAGGCAGTACATGAACCTCTGATAGAGAAACATGAGGTGTATGAAAAGTAGGCAACCTGTTGAATTGGAGGGTGATGTGGTGAAGTGCTGAGGAAAATGAAAGAAAGACATGAATGTGGGTGGAAACAGTCTCCCAATATCTGCCCACGGAGTTTATTTCCCAATACAATCCCTGTACTGTCTAAATACAAAATACTCTAGGGCTGGCTTTCTGCTATAGCCATAACATTTACATGCCAGGGTGCTTAGAGTGCCAGGGTGCTTAGAGCTCCCATAACAGGGCCTGTCTGGAGGCAGAGAGGAGGAGGGAGCAACAATGGGAGGAAGTAGGGACATACTGTAATGTAACGAGGGTTCAGATAGTGTCCATAGTCTTTGTTGCTTAAAACCAACATGCAAAGAAAAAAATGCTGTATTGTTTATTCGAATAGGAGTGTTAATGACAGAGGGTAGGAAATAGTGTGTCCTGGGTTATTCTCAGTACTTTAAGATAATTGAATTCCTGTCTAATACTTTTTCCAGCTAATTTAAAGGTTCTGTTCATGAGCAAAAATGGGCACACAGCTTCCTGTTATTTATAGTAAACACAAAATCTTCAATGCTGACTTGTATGATCAAATCTATATAAATTAGTACGATAAACACAGGTAGTTCTCTCCAGCACGGAGTCCATGCAACCTTTTAAGTCCTTAGCTCTGTGGTTTTACAAATGACCTCATTCAAAATTAACCTTGTTGGATTCAATCACCTCATTGCAAGAGTAATTTCCCTTACAGACCTACTAGGAGACCATCAACCGTGCTATGAAGTCATGGATCAGTATAGTTCGCATTAGGATGTCATATTTCACCACTATGTGTAAAAGACCATTTTTTTCTAGTTCTCAATGCAGATCTCTGAAAGGAAGACAATTCATGAGAACATTGGATTCACAGAGACCTCTGAGTCAAAGGTCTATGGATGCCAACATTATGATTATGGCTTCATCACTTGATAATCACAGAGATGATAATTTTAAGGTTTCCCATATGAACATATTGCACATTACAAATTTTCCCTATAATCTTGAATCATGCCAGACACTTGTTAATTGCTTCAAGTACTCCAAGCCTTAGAGAGAAAATCATCCTGAACCTATTAGCTCACTCTGATCTCAGCACGGCCAGTTATATTGACTCTAGTGTGAGTTCCAGAAAAGTTATTTTGTAGAATGTCACTCAATATTTCATCAATTCCCTGGCACACTTGGTGCCTTGAAAATATCTTCCATAATCTTTCTTCCCCCCGAAGCGTATATAAACAAACCTATTTCCTTTTCCAATGCTAATTGCAACTGCTGTATAACTGTGCCTCTGAAACTTCCTAATAACATTATCCATATGTCAAGGTCTTCCCCTAACTGCCTGGTTATCCTAATGAGAGAATTATTTCTTTCTTCTGCTGACTGCACCCATCTATTTTGTAAACTAAATATTTACTATAAAATAACATCAACATAAATCAAGATTAGCAGTGATGATGCACTGATTTCAGGTCTAGTGATGATAATTATTATGATGTCCTGGAAAATTATCAGAGGCATAGTTTGTGTGAGGCTGGAAAATCTCCTTATCCTTAGTAGATTTCTGATTTAACTAATTTTGCATGGTAGTTGAAGCTTCTTCTGGAAAGCAAGCAAACAAACCCAGATGACATTAATCAATGTGTTACTTAAACACATCTGGGAAGTCTTCAAGGTATGTGGGAATGCAATGATGGAAAATGTCAAGGTAGGATCTTAGAATTGTTGAGTGAGGGCCTAGCCTAAATAGAGAATATTGGTGTGCTAAACTCATATCCTCAGTATTAGTGAAGAACAATGATTCAATATATAACGCAGGGGATTTCATTTTAACCCAGCTCAGTATAATGGACACCATTGGTCTGATGCGTAGACCCCAAATTAGCAGACCTTTCCCCAGTTAGCAGAATATTGGCAGCCAGTGATTCACAGCTGTGTGAGCGCTTGAGAACCAGGAGCTCTTAAAAACTCCTGGCGCCAGATGTCTTGTTTGAGTCCCTTTCTGGAAACTACCGGCAGCAGAGGAGCCCTATCTTGGCCAAGGTTCTACTTTAATTCCTGTATGATTGGCTGAGGCCCCTGTTGCAGTGTATTGTAGTTGAAGTTTTCTTTTTGCTTTATCTCTGTTCTCTTGATCCTTATGAGTCACTGGGAATTAGGAGATCACAAACCTCAGACAGACATTCTGCACATAAATCTCAGTACTTGAAATAGATGAATCATAGCTGCAATCTAGAGTTACCCTGGTGATATTTTTGTAGTAGATATTTTGCCATTTGCTTAAGTAACTCACACCTGGGAAAGGGAAATACTGAGCTGTTTGAAGAACCACTGGGCATAGGGTGCCAGTTAACATTGATATTTGGTGAGCCAGAGGGGCATCCTGATTCTGTGGTTACAGTAGAGCATCGCTGAGTCAAGTAGTAAGTGGAGACCTCTGGCCTAGGTTTGTAAGAGTGTGTTCCCTAGGTACCATGGACCAAGGGTCATTTCTGAGTGTCTGAATTTAATATTGGAATGGATGTGCTGAATGGTAGATGACTTGCTTTGATTTCATGATATGTGGGGCAAGAATTATCATAGTGAATAAAGCCAAATCAAAGAATTTCACCTTTTTCTTCTGCCCAGACCTGCCTCATCTTCTTTCTCAGGCAGTGGTATGCTGGTAATGGTTCACAACTTAATCTCTGGGAAAAAGTTCTTATTTGCCTTACTTTCAAATTTCTAGTATGTAGACCTTCCTTCTGACCAATTATAAACTACCAACTTGATATGAAATGCAGAGAAGGAAAAAGATGCATATAATTGCACCTTGCAAATTGGTACAAGCTGGCTCCACTGTACCACCACTTGTGTTATTTCCAAGTGCACTCTTCTAGTGTTTCCAGTATGAAATACCAGTTTAAGAGTCTGATTCTGGAAAATACAACCCCAAATATCTCTCATGATGCTTACAATCCAGTATTTGCAGTACTTAGAGAAACCCAAAACATTGCAAAGTCTACATGACCATGCTGTAGCATCGAACCTGAAGGAGTTCCGTACAAGACGTGAATATTTACTTCCACACTCATTTTGAGTGGAGCAATAAAAATCAATCTTCAGTGAAGCATCCATGGAATTGGTGCTGTGCGTCGTGTGGAAAAACACGACAGGCATCAGAGTTGTCTCAACAAAATAGTAGGTGGAAAAATTTGGAGAAAAAGTGGGTGATGGTCTGGGCCAGAAATGAGGCCTCAGAGCTGCCCAATTATAGATATTCGAAGATGGTGTGAAGTTTTAGGCAACAGGATGAGACAGTGGCTAGAAAATTCACTGCTAATGTTTGGGGACTTTGTGTTCCACTATGTTAGTAGCGACTATATTCTAAGTTTTCTGCTATGCCTCTTATATATGTTACCCATAATCCTGAAAGCAACATTGCAAGGTAGGTAGAATTATCGCTACTTTATAGATATAGAAACTAAGGGAAGTTAAATGATGTGATTCAGGACATACATTAAATACATAAGAGCCCACGATGGAAATGTATTGCAAATGTATCTCTTAATAGGTGACATCCACATGAGAATTTCTTGGTTTTTTTTTTTTAACCTCTCAATGTTTATAGCTACAACATGGACTAGGAGGTACGAAAACTAAAGTATACATTGAAAAGAGTAATATTGTTTCTGCTGATGTAAGAATTGATGACTGTTGCTTTGCTTTTTATTTTTATTTATTTATTTATTTATTTTTTGTGGTGCCAGGGATCAAACTCAGGGCCTTTGCTTTGTTTTTTAGAAGTTTGGAGTATCTCCCTTAAGAAAATAGATAAAGAAAAATTAAAATTCAGGTAAGATGAAAGATGAAGGGATATGTGATCAGAATCCATAAATCATGAATGGTACACATAGAAATTTGCACCAAACAGAAATATCAGGAGATTTGGGGTTGGTTCTGTGCTTTTAAAAAGGCACAACTTATGGTGGTGAAATTATATGCCTCTTTGCAGCAAAGACAGGTAGTAATTGTGAAATGTGGCTATATTCAAAAGGTTGTATGTTGTTGAATATTCATGTCTGATACGCCCTCTTGGGTGACAGGGATTCCAGAGTATTACAGGCAGATGGCGGCAAAATGCCTGGAGATCCTGGGCTAATGTGAAGGAGGGGTGAGGAAGAACTAGGAAAAATTGGAGATGCTACAGGACAAAAGCAAAAATAACAGCAGATTGTTAGTGCCAGTGAAATACTGAGAAAGAAATCTGGATATAAGAAACAGGAGAGAATTCTTGGGAAAATGCCCCAGGGAGGGGGACGAAGGCAAGTCAGAGGAATTCCTTAAGCCACAGGACTATGGCTAACACCTCCAAAAGGGGCCTAAAGTTTCTCTTTGGAAGGTAAAAAAGAGAAACCTGTTAAAGGGACAGCAAGGGAGAAGAAAATCCTGTCTGGATGATCTCAAAGGTTGGTTTAAAGTGACTGATGAAAGGCATGGAAATGCTTTTGAAGGATTTTATCTGAAAATTCATGCAAATTTTGAATTCCTATTTGTAATATTTTCATCAAAGTGTTTTGTTTCTGACAAATACTGAAATAAAACTGTCTCCAGAAAAATAGGCTATGTATATTTTCCCTAGGGAACACCCAGCTTTTTCAGGGGTTTCTCACCTCAATTTCTGCTATGGTTTTGATCTAAAGTGTTCCCCAATATTCTCATGTTTGGAAGGTGGATTTGGTCACTGGGGCTCTACACACCGATGGATTCATTGACTAATGAGTTCAGCAGGTAAATGTCCTGCTAGGAGGTGGGGCCTGGTCAGAAGGGTCAGGCTGCCGGGGTGTGACCTGGAAGCTCCTCTCTCCTCTCTCTGCTTCCTGGCTGCCGTGGGTTGAGTGCCTTTTCCTTCACTGTTTCCCTCTGCCAGCCTGTTCCTGCCTTGGAGCCAGCAGACCACAGACTGAAACTGTAAGCCAAAGTAAACCTCTCCTCATTTCAGTTGTGAGTGTTAGGTATTTTGTCCTAGCAAGGAGAAGGTAACAAAGACAGTTTCCAGGAAGCAGAAGAGATCGTTTTGAGTAATGTCATTATTGGAACCATATATATTTTAAAAATTTTATTTTAATGGTACATTTTAAATATACATAATTATAACATTCATCACAGGGAATTTGTACCTGTACATGATATAACTTGCTGCTTCTTTTTTCCTATTCCCCTCCTCTCCCTTCAGCCCCTCCTCCCCTCCTAATTTACAAAAGCTTTGTTTCCTTTTTTCCTTCTATTCTTTTTTTCTTGTCCCTCTGTCCACCCACCCCACTTGTTCCCCTTCCCATCTGAACAGTTTCTTCCCTTTCCCAATATAATACATTTTAGTCCTTATTTATGCTTTCAGTTTCTCAAACCAGAGAAACAATGTGGCATTTAGACATGTGTGTCTGATTTATTTCGCTTAAGAGTATGGTCTCAAGATGCATCTATTTACCTAGAAATGTCTCAAGTTTATCGTTCTTTATAGCAGAGTAGTACTCCATTGTATAAAAAAACAACATCTTCTTTGTCCATTCATCAGATACGGAAATGGTTAAAATGAATTTTCATTCTGAATTTAATTTTTATACAGAGTGACTAAAATCAGTGAACATCTACTGATCGCATTGGCGGGACCAACATTTACACAATTCTCACTATGATAGCTTTCCTGTAATTTTGTCTTCTTAAATTTAGAATGTGCTTGGTTCCAAGCCAAATTCTCCGTTTTTCCTGAAATCCTTTTTGAAAATATATTTTTATTAGTTCCTATTAGTTTTATAAAATATTGGGTTTCAATGTGGTATTTGCATCCATGTATATAAGTTGGTCACATCCATTCCCCCCCCCCCCCGTTCTCCTTCTTCAAGTACCTTGGCTGCCCACTCTTATTCCCTTCTTCACTAATTAGGGGAAACATATGGTACTTGTTTTTCTGAGTCTGACTTATTTTGCTTAACATGATTTCCAGCTGCATCAATTTTCCTTCAAATGACATAATTTCATTCTTCTTTATGGCTGAATAATACTCCATTGTTTATATATACTACATTTTAAAAATCCATTTATACATTGATGGGCACCTAGGTTGATTCCATATCTTGTCTATTGTGAATTGTGCCACAGTAAACATGGGTCTGCTGACTAATTCTTTCAGAATAATCCTGATGAGTGGTATAGCTGGATCAATTGGTAGCTCTATTTTTAGACTTCTGAGGAACTCTATACTGATTCCTATAGGGGATATGCAAATTTATATTCCCACCAACAGTGTATGAGGATTCCCTTTTCCCCACATCCTTACTAGCACTTATTGTTTTTGTGATTCTCGACAAGCCATTCTGGCTGGGGTGAGATGGACTCATGAAGGGGTTTTTGTTGAAGGATTTTTCTGCATTGAGATGATCATGTGCTTTTTATTCTTGGTTCTCTGTATAGTGCATTACAATTATCCATGTATACATGTTAAACCCTCCTTGTATGTCTTGAACGAAATAAGTTCGATTGTGGCATAATGATCCTTTCAATGTATTGTTGAATTTGATTTGCAGATATTTTACTAGAGACTTTTGACACCATGTTCTTCAAGAATATTTGGTTAATAGTTTTATTTTTTTGTTGTTGTGTCTTCATTCAGTTTTGGTATCGGCACAATGAGGACTTTGTAGAATGAATTTGGAAGAATTACTTCCATGTATATTTCATTGACTAGGTTGAGGAGCATTGGCATTAATTATTTAAAAGTGAGGTAAAACTCAGCAGTGAATCTGTTTATGCCTGGTCTTTGTTTCATTGATCCTTTGTATTCTTCTAGCCTATATCTCATTACTTTCAGCTATGATTTTTATTCTATTTGGTATGGTTTTGGTTTGTTCTTTTCTAAGACTTTGAGATACACCATTAAATTATTGGAGATTTTTCTGCCTTTTTGAAGTAGGGCCTCATAGCAGTAAACTACCTTCTTAGAAGTATCTTTGCTGTATCTCAGAGATTATAGTATGTTGTGTTTCCATTTTCACTTTATTGTAGGGATTTTTAAATCTTAACTTTGATTTCTTCAGTGACCCACAGATCATTCAAAAGTGAATAGTTAAGCTAGATGCAGTGATGCCTGCCTATAATCCCAGTGTTTTGGGAGGCTAAGACAGGAATCCGATCACAAGTTTGAGCTCAACCTGAGTAATTTAAAGAGACTCTGTTTCAAAATTAAAAAATAAGGACTGTGAATGTAGCTCAGTGAGAAGGCCCTGGGTTTAATCCTTAGCAAAATATACATGCAAGAGACACACACACAAGGAATTGTTCAATCTCCATATGTTTGTACAATTTCTTTTGCTGTTGATTTCTAGTTTTATTCAATTATATGATAAGATGCAAGAAATGATTTCTTCATTTGCACTTTTTAAGAGTTGTTCTGTGGCCCAAAATACCATGATCTATTTTGGAGAATGTGCCGTGAGATGCTGAAAAAAAAAATGTGTAATGAGTATTCTGTAGGTGTTGGATAGAATATTCTGTAGATGTTTGAGTCCATTTGATCTATAGTATAGTTTAACTCTGATGTTTCTTTGTTGAATTTTTATCTCCATAACCTGTTTATTGGTGAGAGTGGAGTACTGAACTCACCCACTATTACTATATTGCAATGTATATGTCATTTCACGTTGAGTAGTATTTGTTTTATGGAATTGGATATACTGATGTTCAGTGCATATATATTTACAATTTTTATATCTTCTTGTTGGATTATTCCCTTTATCTATATGTAGTGGCCTTCTTTGTCTCTTCTACTATTGTTCTGAAGTCAGCTTTGTTAATTATGAACATAGCTTCTCCCGTTTGCTTTCAGATTCCATTTACATGGAATATTATTTTACAACCTTTCATTTTTAGTCTGTATATGTCCTTGCTAATGAAGTGTGTTTCTTGCAAGTAGCAAAGATTTGGATCTTATTTTTTTAGTTCAATCTGCCAGTTTGTGTCCTTTAATTGGATAATTAAGACCATTGCCTTAAATGTTATTATAGTAAAGTATGTACTAATTCCTGTTATTTTGTTGTTCTTCTAATGTTTGATTCTTTCCTAATTCTCAATAGCTTATCTGCTTTTCTCTGTGTAGGATTCCTTTGAGTGTTTTCTGCAATGCTGCTAGGTGGTATGCATTTTTTAGTTTATGCTTACCTTGGAAGGTCTTTGTTTCTCCTTTGATTTTGAAGGATAGCTTTACTATTGCTGCATATAGTAAACTAGGTTGTTGCTGTATATAGTAAACTAGGTTGGCTGTTACTTTCTTTTAAGGGTTGAAATACATTATTCTATGGCCTTTAGATTTTCCACCGAGAAGTCTGTAGTTATTCTGATGGGTTTTCTCTATAAATGACTTGGCATTTCTCTCTTGCATCTTTCAACATTGTTTTCTTGTTCTGTATTTTTGGCATATTGACTATAATATGATGTTGGGCGGTTATTTTCAGGTCATGACTATTTGGGCTGCTAAATGTCTCCTGTACCTAGATGTCCATTTGGAAATTTTGTATTATTTCATTGAATTGATTTTGTATGTATTTAGTCTGAACCTCAATACTCATTTATCCTAAAATCCTTAAGTTTGGTCTTTTAACCTTATCTCAGAGTTTTTGGATATTTTGTTCATAATTTCTTATTTGTTAAATGAAATCATCAACCTTATCTTCAAGCTCTGATATTGTGTCTTCTAGTTGTTCAACTCTATTGGCAAATCTTTCCACTGACTTTTTGATTTGGCTTATTGTGCTTTTCATTTCCAAAATTTGTTTGGCTCTTCTTTAGAATCTCTATGTCCTTGTTGAATTGCTCCTTCAAATCTTGCATTGTCTTCCTTACTTTATTCAGTTGTTTATTCAGGTCTTCAAAGTTATGTATTCAGCTCTCTGAAGTTATTGATCATTTTAAAAATCAGCCTTTTGGATTATTTTTCTAGAATTTCATCCATTTAGATATTTGCATCCCATTACTAATGAGATATGGGCATTATTGCCCTTTTTTTTTTTTATAGGTTTGGGTTTGATACTGAGATTTGTGCTTCTGCTGAGATTGCTCTCTCTTCCACTTTTATATGAAGTTCTTCTTAGTGACCAGCTTTCTTTCAAGGGCTTGATTCGTGGTGGTGCTCAGAGTGGAAATGATGATAACACAAAGACAAACTAGTTATTGAAATACAATAAAAAATCTGTAATAGCAACAATTATACCATTATTAACAATAGAAAAGAAAATAATAATAATAGCATAAAGTAAAAGACTAAAATTAATGTAATTTAAAAGTAATGATAATAAAAATGGAGGAGGCAGGAAAAGAAAAAAAAATGGAAGAAACAAAATTTAAAAAGAGAAAGGAAGATTAGAGGAGAAAGGAGAAAAAAGGTAAAAATCAAATTTAAGAATAAAAAATAGAATTCAATGAAAGTAACAAAAACAACAATCAAGAAAAAGAAAAAAACGAAAAAAAGAAGAAAGACAAAATGGAAAATTAAAAAACAGAGAAAGAGAAGCAAATCTAAAAAAAATTTTTCTATAATGAAGTGTTTGCCTGGGTGAAGTTTCTTTCCAGAATCTATTTTTTTTTTCCAGAATCTATGGTTTTTGTAGTCTACCAGGTGAAGGGGAGGGACAGTGAATTGCAACACTGGCCTGTTTTGTTTTCACACTCATTTCTTAGCCTGTTGCTCTTGGAATGCTGAGCCCTGCCCTGCCTTTCCTGGTACACAGGGCTAATAAATGGTATGTGGTCTGCCTCACGCCTGTATTCATTTCAGTTTTAGTGTTTATTTCCTTTCGCACATCCTGAGCCACTGCTATCTCTAACTAGCTTTGTGGCATGTCAGCTAGTGGAGTGCCTTAGTTGTTCCAGAGGATGCCCACTCCTACCCCATCCATGAACCTAGGCATGCTAGCAAACATCTGAGCAGAGGTGTACCATGAATACACCAGCAGGTGAGGAAAGGAGACAGATCACTGAGTTTTGTGCTGGAGGGTTCAGTGAGGGGAGTCAAACAATCCACTGGGCTCAAACTTGGTGTTTTCAAACTCAGCCCTCTTGGAGTACCTCATGCTGCAAGCCTCACTCCTCAGCTGTTGCTGACCACTATGTCTTCCACAGCCTGAGCTCCACACGGTGCAGTTTAAACTCCTTGGGGCATCTGCACCTGACTCTCCCCCTTTCCTGTCTCATGGCTGTCTCTCACCAAATCACTGCAACAGGGTGTCCTCAGAGACTAAAGTGTGGTTGTTGGCAACTTCTGGTGCTCAGAGTAGCTTGGTCTCAAACAATAAGTCTCCCCTCAAAATGGTTCGTGGTTGTAACACCCTGAAATATAGAGAGCTACAGTGAATTGCTTCTCCAAAGCTAACCTGCAATGTGAGAGGACTTGCTTTCAGAATAAATCCCCACACTGGATTTACAGCTTGCAATATTGGCTGATTTTTCTTGCTGTGAGTGTTACCAGCTTGTTTTTTATTACAGAGAGCACCAGCCCTCTCTGGGCTTGCCTTGTGCTTGCAGAGTCAGGTATCCCTCTCCCAACGCCAGGAAACAAGGGTCGGCATTGTAGACTGCTGTGTCCTTCTCTCTGCATTGCCTTTCTCTTGCTCCTTGATTTTTAGTTTTCTTGTACCTCTTACTCAATTTCTGGAACTCTTCTCTTTATCCTCACTGAGCAGCTGTTTTCTAGTGGTCTCAATTCTAGTTCACACTGGGACTGTAAACTGCTACCTGAACTACTCTGTCATTTTCACTCTACCCCAAATGCTCTTCAAATTCCTTTTGTATGCACAATAACTTTCATTTTACTTGTTTTTTCTGCCAAATAATTAATCACTAGTAGCTTCTGTTTTCTTTTTCTTTTTTGAAACTTGACAAGAGGGGGAGGAGGAAACAGTTTTGCTTACTTTTAGAATCTGTTTTCCAAAATAAAGTAAAGTAATGAGTTAGATTGTATATGAACCAGGGAATAAGAAAGGAGTCCAGGGAGTGTGATTGTTTGCTAATTCACTTTTGTCCAGTGAAGAACCCCGAGGCAGAAACTTTGAGACTGTAACAAGTGGCAAATTAACTTAACAGATTTGGGATAAAGAAGAAGTAGAAAAGTTTTCCTCTAGATCTACTAAAATCATCTAGAATAGATACTTTGGAGCCAGGATTGATAGAAGAAGATCAGAAAATGAGGGGGGGTATAACTGATATTCTCCTCTCTCAGAAAGGGAAGCATGGTCCAGAGCTCAGAGTTCAACAGAACTAAACAGTGACTCTGATCTAGTGATTTAAGAACTAGGATCACTGAATTAAGAGCCAGAGAGATCTGATCTTGACTCTCAACTATGTCATTGCTCATTGTCTAAACTTGGGCAAGTTATTTTAATCTTCTGAATTTCAGCTTTCTTATTCATTAAAAGGAGGTAAACAAAGGCTACTCTCAGGAGTAGAACAAGCAAATATTAATAAAGTACTCAGAAAACTCTAAGATGTCAATAGAATGGTAGCTGCTAATATACCTATATGTCAAGTTCTGTGCTTGTCATTTTGTATATATAGCTTAATAAATCCTCATCACATTCCATGAGGTAAGCATATTACTATTCCCGTTTTACAAGTAAAACATAGAAGGTTCTGGAACAGAGACAGGAAAATTATGGCTGGCAGATCAAATCTAGTCCACTGGCTGTTTTAATAGATACAATTTTATGGGAACATAGCCAAGGTCCTTCATTTCTGTATTGCCTGTGGCTACTTTCACACTACAAAGGCAGGGTTGAGACACAGCAAAGGACACTGAGTGACCTGCAAAACCTAAAATATTTACTACCTTTGCCAGCCTCTGCTCTGGAAAAATCAATAACTGCTTGAAGTTACACGGCTGTTCTTTCTTTGGATATTTTAATCTATTTCATCAAAGAAGAGACTTGTTAGCAATGAAAACAAAGAAAAAAGGATTGCAAAAATGAATTATAATGTATACCATATGGGTATAGAAATCCTTATAAAATTTAAAAAGTGTGTAAAAATGAAAAAAGTATGTAAATTTGAAAGCATGTCTGTACAGATCATGTGAACTGAAAAGTTGTTACACTTTGAAGGAAAAGGAAGAGTTTTGCTTAGGAAGTTAAAGGGGGCTTTGCTGTATAATTTCTTATTATAAATGAAAATTAATTCATGGATTAATTTTGAATGTGTAATTAACTTAAAAAAACTAAGTAAACCAGATTCTAAAATTGAGGCTCGAGGCTGGTATCTTTGAGAGGAGAGATCCAGGTGTCATGAGGAAAGAAATAATAATATGTTAATATTCTAGTCTTCTGCAGGGGGAATCACTAATTAGGATTATTTCTTGAAATAATTTTAGTTTTTGAGCTGAAAGGTAGCAACTGGTATATATGAAAAGAATCTATCTATGTTTAAGATGAATTTGTGTAATGAATGAAAGACAGCACAGGTATCGTCAGTGTAGTAAAAAAATAATAGTTGTATTATACAATTCAGACTTTACTTCACTTGAATTATGTATTAATATTCCCTCAAATTTGATTTTTTGGGTGAAAAATCAAAATGAAGATAGTTATTTTATGAAAAGCACAGCAAAAATGCTGAGGAATTTTGTGAAACAGTGAAAGACAGCCAGACATATGTAAGTTAAAGTTAATTAAGTGGAAAAAATAAAATCTTTAGCTTGGACAATGTTACATCAAAAATATAAATCTAATGAGCATGCAGCTGTGTGGCTTTTGATTTCCTCTCCCTTGATGCCTATGGATGGGATTTGTGGGAGAGTGGGGTTTTTGGAGGCATTTTGTTGCCTTGTTTTCTCATGTTTCTATTTTTGTTTGTTTGTTTTTTGGTGCTGAGATTTGCAGGTTAATTATAGTGGAAGATTTTATGCTAGAATGGAGACTTTTTTAGATAGTGTCTGTTTTTCAGTAATGCACTCTAGACGTGGCTGACTATAGGCCTTTGTCTCTGTCCCAAAAACCCCATATCTCCCTTTATTTGGGAGGAGAGGCTGCAGGGTATTTGGCTTAGTACTGAGTTCTTCATGAATGGGCCACAGTATTGTTAATGACAGAAAAGAGGTCCAGGTATTTGCTTTGGAGAAAACCAATCAATAGCAACAACTATGTTGTCTTGCCTATAGTAATAAAATCAGCAACAATAGTACTGTCAAAGGCAAACTGGGTATTGACTTATTCTAAGAACCAATAATGTACCACCCTTAGCCATATAAAAGAGATCTGTAATTATAGTACAAACATGAAGACAAACCAAGTATTGGCCTACAGTAAAGATCTATTAAAGGAACACTTTACCTGTACTAACAATAGAACAGTACTCAGCAATAACATCATAGAGTTAGCTAACTATCTAAAGATTCATAAAGCTTGATGTTTACACTAGTAAAGATTAAGAGGTTGGAGAATGAGAGCATGAAAAAAGTAAAATTTGAAAATTTAAGCAGTGGAAAATGAGAGAGGTGATAAAAGTGAAATAAAGGATCCTATTAAGAAGTAAAAGGAAACTAATACTATTCAATAACAGTTATAGAAAAGAACAAGCAAGAAAAAGAAAAAAAGAAAAAAGGGAGAAAATCAAAAGAAAAAGAGAAAACATAGGAAAAATTAAGAGAGAAAAAACAAAACAAAAACAAAAAAGAGAAGAAAAAGAAACAGGTAAAAAAAAAACTCAATACACTAAAATACCAATAAAAGAGAAAAAAATGAGTCCATACAAATTCCTCTGTGTTTTTGAATGAGTTTTTTTTTTTTTTCCAGTATCTGCTTCTTGGATTACAGCAGGTCACAGTTCTCTCTACCTTACTTTAGGGCGTGTGGGTTTTTGAGGGGCCCTCCCTGCTCTAGAAACCCTTCTGTCTCATTATCCCAGACAAGGGTAACCATCCAAGCTGAGGCGTGTCCTTGTTCATCCATGTTGGCAGATGGGAACAACAGTCCACTCTCTAGTCTCTGCTGGATGTAGGCCACAGTTCAGAACATCAAGCAGACTGTGGATTCAATGTTACTGTGCACTGGGACTGTTTGTTTTTTAGTTTTCCTACAGAGGGTAGGGTCTGTGACCTTCCTAGCCTAGCTTAAACTTCTCAAGAGGTCTGTATCTAGCCTGAACCCTCTCCACAGTGGTCTCCTGTGCTTGTCTCTCACCCAATCACTTTGGGAGGGTAACACTGAATTCCTGAAGCTACTGGCCCGTCTCTACTTTCTCCCTGTGTCTGCCAGCCTTTTGGGAGTGCTTTCTCTCTCCAGGAATGTCCTCATCCAGGATCAGTCAGTCAGTCCACACCTCTGCTGCCCTGTGCCATGGGGAAGCAAAATGTAGAGCCAGCTTGGAGTTGGTGGTTAGTTGCTTTCTAATTTAGAATGTAGCTTTGTGTGTGATATACAGGCATATATAATTTAAATATATATGTCTAATTGTTTGTAACTATAATGGCAAAACACATAAAGAATTTTTATGAATAAACACACTCTGATGCAACTATGAATATTATCTTAAGATATAAATGGATTAGACTATATTAGTGAATTAATTGGTCTTAGGACTTTGGTACTTCAATAAAAATGGTGAATATTTCTAGTTCATTCTGGCAAATGCCTCAGTAACCTCCACTGCAACTCCTTTCAATTTCTCACAAAATATCCAAAGATAAAAAAGATGAGTGCCCCGAACCACAAAGAAAAACACAACTATCAGGGATCCTAACACTATAATGTTGGGGACTGATAAGGGTTGGCTTTAGAAAAACAATCCCAAACACATAAAATAGAATATACTGATTTATGGGAAAATAAAAAGAATGCCCAAAAATATAGGCTGGAAAATATTTGTTCTTTCAAACTCAGTCCTCTTGGTCTAAAAAAGTAGGAATTCTTTCAATCGAAAATGCCACATAACTGTTCTGTCAAACCCACCTACGACCTGCTTCCATTTTTCTGTGTTTAGGATGAGATCACAAATCCCAGAAAACATCCAGGCCATGATATTAGTGGAAATCCAGGAATTGGTGGAAATAGAGAATTCTGATAACTATTCCCATATGTATAATACTACTTTTTTTGTGGGAGGTTGCTGCTGGGGATCGAACTCAGGGCCTTGCATTTGCTAGGCAAGTGCTCTACCACTTGTGTTAAATCCCCAACCCCATATGTATAGTACTATAATCACTTTCTTTAGTGAAGATCAGAAAGGGAGAAGTAACATTTTATCAAAAATAACATTACCTTGTAAATAAAAAGTCTAACAGATACTACCAAAAGTCTTTCTAAATTAGTAAGTAAATTTACCAGTGTCACTGCACAAGAAATAAATCAATTGTACACAGAATCAATTGTATTTTCATGTACTATTAATTAACAACTAAAAATAAAATTTGCAAATGCTATTTAGAAGATAAATTTTAATAAAAGATATGCAGACAATCTATACTGAAAATAGAATATTATTGAGAGAAATTAAAGAAGACTAAGTGAATGGAAAATTATACCTTATTAATGAATGATAAGATTCAATATTTTTATTTTTATTTATTTTTTAAATTTTTATTTATTTATTTTTTTGTGGTGCCGGGGATCGAACTCAGGCCCTTGTGCTTGCAAGGCAAGCACTCTAATCACTGAGCTAAATCCCCAGCCCCAGATTCAATATTTTTAGTATATAAATTCTACCTCAATTGGTCTGTAGATTCAATCTAATCCCAATCAAAATACTGTGAAAACTTTTGTCAAAACTGACAAGCCAGTGCTAAAACTTCTCTGGAATAGCCAGTTACATGAAGAAAAAAGGATTTTATTAAGTGTTTATCATGTAGAAGTATTGTGGATAACTCTACAGAAATTCATAAGAAAATAGAGTGTAGCTAAAATATGTAAGGTTGCTCTTCAGACCAGCCGGAACATGACCAAAAATGTTAGAATGGAATGGAGGATGATGAGAAAAATATTATAGGAAGCTGGAGAATGACAAAGAATCTTATGTAGCAAAATATTTATTTTTAAAATGTTACCTATAACGACCTTGAAGATATAAAATGTACCTAATGAATTTGTACCTTGTTCAAGGAGATGCCTAGGTAAATGCTGAATGCATCACAGGTCTTCTAACTTCGTTTGGTAGTGTATTGCAAGAGAGAAAATAGCTCAGGTAAAACTACCTATATATAAAGAGGAAGAAAAATTTGAAAGTTCAAAAGTTCCAGGAATTTCTGAGTTAGAAAGCATAGCTATTTATTACCTGCAGTCAATATTTCTGTGCATAGTTATGCTTTCTGCTTTATTATTTCATAATCTTCCCTTCTTCTGTGATATGACACTTACATATATCATATTTATTGGATTCCTGCAGTATAGCCCAAATTTTAGTCATTAAAAGTGATAGCGTTGAAGTATATTCATTGAGATGAAAGAGGCTGACTGACGGTAAATTAACTGAAAGAAAATTATGTCCAAAAGGTTAATATGCTAATTTTGTTAAAAATAAAATATATTTCGTAGAAGATATTAACAGATGACATACACAATAGCATTTCAGTGGTTACCTTCTGAATAGTTGGAAGTAAATGCAGGCATTTTTTTTTTTGTTCGTCTGCTTTTTCTAATTTTTAATTATAAACATGCTTTGACTTTGTATTCAGAAAACAACCAAAAATAGGTTTTGATTAAAAAAAGAAAAAAATCATTAGAATTGATATCATAAGTAACATCGTGCTGTGTCCCATAACCAATATATACATTAAAAAAGTAATTTTCTATGCAGACAACACAACAAAACTGGCCGGTATTAATAGGACTATAATTATAGATTGCCAATAGAGCCCATTAAATATAAAAAAAATTGTTTCTCAGTAAAACACTGTGTTTTGAAGATAAGCCCTGAATAGTAATTTTCCTACTCCCAAGACAAAGATGGTCACCTTCCAACTACATTTATTTTCATACCTTAAGCATCCAATTTGCCAATATCATATTGTTTCAAGATTTGAATCATTATGGGACAATTGTGAGAGGATAGAGTGAACCCTTGGTAACAAGAAACATTCATTTATATTTTAAATTTTGTAGTTTATTATAAAATTTAAAATACTAGTACCCAAAATATTATGATATAGTCATCCTAATAATAATCTTAAAAAATGCACTGAGAACAAATTCTCACCTTAAAATCTAAAAATTATGTACTTAAATTCTGAAATCCATACTCAGGAGGCAACGGGCTGGCTTTTGACTAACACATCAGAATCAGTACAGTCATCAAATATCGAGTCGACTTATACACACACACACATGCACACGCACATGCACACACACGCACATGCACACACACCACACCAACTGTCTATCGCCTTACAAGCTTAGGAATCCTTGAAGGAAAGCTTCTAGCTTCTTTTTTTTTTTGGTGCTGGGGATCAAACTCAGGGCCTTGAGCTTGCAAGGCGAGCACTCTAACCACTGGGCTAAATCCCCAGCCCGAAGCAAAGCTTCTGTGGTCAAACTGTGGTGTTCAGATTCTACTGAGAAACTATTCCAATACGCTGGCCTCAGTCATTTAGCTTCCACATTGTACAGGAACAGGAAGAGGCGCTGCAGGGAATGGTGGTTGTGGGAAGGTAAGGAAGCACAATGACTGTCCCCAAGTGGATGATGTCATGTTAAAAAATTTTATTTTAGTGTACATTGTAAATATACATAATGATAACATTCATCATAGGGTATTTGTACTTGCATTTGATATATCTTGCTGCTTCTTTTTTTCTCATTCCCTTCCTCTCCCTTTAACTCCTCCTCCCTTCTTATTTGCAAAAACTTTGTTTCCATTTTTTCCTTCTATTGTTTTTTTTCTCCTCCCTCCATTTCTTTCCCCCTTCCCCTCCTTTGTTCCCCTTCCCATTTGAACAATTTGACCCAGCTATTCACCTTCTTGATAGCTTCCCAAAAGAATTAAAAGTATCATACCACAGCAATATATACACACCTATGTTTATAGTGGCACAGGTTGTGGTAGCTAAATCTTAGAAACAGCCCAAATGCCCATCAAGTGATGAATGGATAAAGAAAATGTGGGGTTTTTATACAATGGAGTACTATTCTGCCGTAAAGAAGGATGAGCTTGAGACATTTCTAGGTGAATGGATGCATCTCGAGACCATACTCTTAAGTGAAATAAATCAGACATACATGTTTAAATACCACATTGTTTCTCTGGGGTGAGAAACTGAAAGTGTAAATAAGGACTGAAATGTATTATATTGGGAATTATTGATGTCATTTTATTTTAATGCCACTTCAGCGTAGGAGACAGAAGCATTATGTTAGAAGTACCCTCAGGCTGAATGGATATGACTTCAAGAAGGAAAGGACAGTGTTCCACTGGTTCTGCAAAGAATAAATCACAGCATACATGATGAGTACTAAAGAATTATTTTGTAAACAAACAGACTATAAATTTGAATTTTTGTCTAAACAAGGAATTTTGCACAAAAATATTTTTTGGATAGTTAAAGTCTTATAACCTTATTTTCTTGTAATTCTAGTTTTAATCCTGGCACCACTACTTCACTCCTTAAACTTGGGAGAGCAAATTGTTTAAGGTCTTGGTATTTTTTACAGTTAGAAGCAACATTCAGTGAAGGAAAGACTCTAAGGTTCTAACAGGGGTATCTTTAAGGCATGTCCTTTGATACCTGTGAGTTCAGTTTGCTCACCATTAAAATGGGAATGGTAAAAAGTCTCTGCTTAACTTACTAGGCTTTACTATATGATTTACTAGGACAAAATCACATTATTAAATACATTCCAAAATTTATTTTTATTATGACTATTTCCATCAACGGGCTAATTGTTGCCTAATAAGGAATCACAGTTCTCTATAACCATAATTGTCCCACAAAAACTGATGTTCACCAAAAAAGGATTTTTCCTATTAGCAATATTAATTAGCAAAAGAGAAAGCTTAATTTTTCCTATTTTTGCATGTGCTTAAGTGAAGGACATCTCATAATTACATCATTCTTTTAAATGGCAAACTAGTGTAAAGACCTTTTATACAGAAAAATTATTTTCTAGTTCAGTGTTTTCCTAGCTTCAATATCAGTTAGGCTATTCATTTGCATTTGGTTATACTTCAATTCATCTCACTAGAATCTTAATCTTTTATTACTTATAGTCCTATGTCTGCTGGCATGCCTGAGTGTCTGAAAAGATTAGTGTAAGTTGAATTTTATGAATCGATATTAGCTGTAAGTGCTCTAGATTATCTCGTAATTCATTTCATAAATTTATTCTTAATTCATCAATTTTCAAATGGAAAAATTGTTATACTGATTTCTTAGAGAGGATATAATGTATCATAAAGATGAAATTGGTGGGAAATACATATCAGCGCTTGGGACACGGGAAAATATGTTTCTTTTATTGCAAAACTAGCACACAGGTGGAAAATTATCTCATCAGTATTAACCATTTAGGGGGAAACGTCTCATCATTTTAGAAATATCTGTGGTATAAGCTTTTGCAGTAAGTTGAAATTTAAAATTTAGATGTTACTTGTTGATGTGTACTATCTTTGTGAAAGTAAAGTAAGACCCAGTTTTGCAGATGCATCCTGTGTATGGTAAGCTAATTCCTTTCATAGAAGTGATCTGTTCAACAGTGAGTTAGTCAAGATTGACAGGTATGTACCTGCCAAGTCAAGTGAGCTGCTGTATGTCTTGCTTTGTTGATATCATTCATTATATTTATTATTGTGCTCTTGGTATTATTTAATACAGTAAGCAAAAATATACTATTCAGAATGCAGGGGAAATTGTCTTTCAAATAAATGCAATGCCCAATCTACAGAATATTTAGATAAAAGAATAAAAGGGTGAATGAGTGGCATATTATGTTTACAAATGCCTCCTGTTTTCAGTCACCTTATTATTTGACCTTTGGCTAAAATAATACAAAAGAACTATATGGGTATGGTACTGTCTATATGAAAGTATTATCAAGAAAAGAATCTCCTTAAAATATGATTTGTAAAGATAATGCTGATGGGGTCATGCTATTTTCTAATGCAGCTGGGAAATAGAAAAATTAAAATATAATTAATGAAATATAAGCTGTAATACTGAATATGGTAATGCCAATGATTTTGGTAATTAAAAGAATATTTACAAAGTGGATAAAAAAGAATGTGTTTCAACAATATAGATGATGGGAGAAATTCTCTGGCTGATAAAACTATTCTACTTCATTATAATTACCTAAATTAAAATGTATAATATATAAAATGATATAAAACTATTCCACTATTTTTTTTTGAGCCTCTACTTACCAAATACTACCATCTGAAATTGGTTTTATTTCTTAAATCATTGCACCTAATGCAAAGGGGATGCACTGATCAACTCAAAGAAGTGTTCTAGTCTGCCATTTTTCCAAATAACAGTTGATTCATTTATATACTGATTTATAAGGGAGTTTACTGTCAGTTCGTTTAGCACAGTTTAATCCTCACCCCACTCCCCAAGAAAAGGAGTAATCATGGTGAATGAAGGAAGTCAAATTAACGAGAAAATAAAACCAAAATTATTTAGAACTTTGACAAGGACTGGCTTCCCCATCGTTGCATTCCCTGGACTGTGTAAAATAGGAGAGGGGTAGTTGTAGTCTATGTCCCCCCGAAGCCTCATGTATGCATAAGTGGGGCTTTTAGGAGGTAACTGGGTCATGGGGATGTGATATTCATCAGTGGATTAGCCCAATTATGAGTTTATAGCTAAATGTGATGTTAGGCAGAGGGTCACTGGATTGTGGCCTGGAAGGATATATCTCCCTCCCTCCTCCATTGATCTCTCTCTGCCTCCTGCCCTCGCACCATGAGCTCTTTCTCCTCTGCCATGCCACCCTGCCTTGAAGCCAGCTAACTAGGGACGGAAACCTCTGTGAATTCTGAGCCAACATAAACCTTTTCTCCTTATAGTTGTAGTTGTCAAGTATTGTGTCTCAGCAATGAGAAAGTAACTAAGACAGTGACTTTTACCTATATATTAAATTATATTTTTGTATATGTAAATTACATAAGGGTTTAAATAGTATTTAAGGAAACTTCAGATATTTAAACTTATCTTTTTTATTCTGTTTTTATCTTCCTCTACTATTTTGATTAAAATGTAACTGTCCTACAAATAGCTTAGGACATAAAATCCAACACAAGACTGAAAAAAAATATATATAATTACAATTAGAGGCTATTTAAAATTCCTTACCATATTTGTCCCTTTATTCAGTAAAATATAAAATCATCTTCAGAAGTTTTTACATGTTTTTCCCAGCAAGAATAGACAACTTGGTGAACTCCGATTCACTGTAGGATCAAAGTAAAATAATACTATCATTAAAATCAAGTTAAAACAGACCTTATCTGCTATCCTTGGGTGAAATTGTCAAAGGTTTTCTTTCAGTAGGTTTACAGCACCTAGGGCAGTTAAGTAAATTAAACCTAAGCTGAATCCACAGAGGCAAGAATAAAGGAGAAAATTGACTTATAATCAAAAGTAGAGGAGAGAAAGAACTCAGCTTTCAGGAACAATTGATACAAGGAACAACAAAGAATAGGGAGGGGCATGAAAATGAAGAGAAAATCCACCCTCGTCACCAACAGCATTGAATTTTTCTTTCAGAACAACTTTTTTCTAACCAGAACTGGAATAAGAGACTTTTTATTTTATGAAAAAATAAAACAAAATTTCACATCAAAATAATAAGAGAATAACAAGTTAATACACTGTGTATCATAATCTTAAAAGTAGTTTAGTCAGAGTACAAGTCATAGACAAAAAAGATAATAGCACAAAACTTTTCCAATGAACTAAGAGAAACTAGTAGTATAAATGAAACAAATTAGCATATATATTAAAATATTTTTGAAATAATGGAATAGATAATTTGCGTCACTATATGACCTTCTCCCTACTTCCTATGTCCATCTTCTATTTTTGCTCATTATTTGTATATATATTTTGAATTTTTCATATAAGAGAAACCATGTGACATTTAAGCTTGTTTGTCTGATTTATTTCACTTAAAATTATGTTCTTTTTTTAACATTATGTTCTCAAATTGCATCCATTTACCTACAAATGCCTTAAGTTTATCTGTCTTTATGGCAGAGTGGTATTCCATTGTGTATAAATACTACATTTTCTTTATCCACTCATCTGTTGATGGACATACATGCTATTTCTAATATCTAGCTAATATAGACCTTATAACCACAGATGGTTCAAATCTTACCAAGTCAAAGATTTTCCACTTTTTGTTCCACGTTGAGAAATTCAGCAAATCGACCCTGATGATCCTCGCTGATGTCCTCTGGCCCTCTGGCTCTGGACAACTTAACTGTAACTAAGGAGTGAGGATGTGCTATATGACCAGCTCAAGAAACTCAGGTACCTACATCTTGAAAAGCTGTAGTCAGAGAGACATGGATATAGAAGTGCCTGTAAAAGAGCAGTGCTAGTGCATGGTGAAAGGCATGGGTCTAGTTTTAATCTTTGGCATGTGGAAAGCCAGTTTTTCCAACACCATTTATTGAAGAGGCTATCTTTCTTCTGGTGAAGGCGTTCAGCTACTTTGTCAAAGATAAGGTGACTGAGTGTGTTTGGAGTTGTTTTTGCATCTTTTATTCTGTTTCATTAATCCTCGGGTCTGTTTTTTTGTCAGTACTATGCTATTTTTATCACACTAGCTATCTTTGTAATGTAATTTCAGGTCAGGGATTGTGATGTCCCCTGCTTTGCCTTTGTTGCCTAAAATTGCTTTTGGTATTCTAGATTTCTTCTGGTTCCAAACGAATTTTTGGATTTCTTTCTCTAACTCTGTGAGGAATGCTATTGGTATTTTGGTCAGGATTGCATTAAATTCCATTAAATTTTGGAAGTATGGCCATCTTCACTATATTGGTTCTTCTTACCCAAGAACAAAGGATATCTTTCCATTTTCGGACATCCTCTTCGATCTCCTCCTCTTTCAGAGTACTGTAGTTTTCAATGTAGGTGCTTCGTTCTTTGAATGCTATTGTGAAAGGTGTTGTTTCTCTAATTTCTCTCTCAGTGAGTTTATTTGTGTATAGGAATGCTGTTGATTTTTGAGTGTTGACTTTGTATCCAGCTATGCTGCTGAATTCGATCATTAAATCTAGAAGTCTTTTGGTAGAATTTTTGGGATCTTCTATGTAGAGTGTCATGTCGTCAGCAAATAATGGTAATTTAACTTCTTCCTTTCCTATCCTTATTCTTCTTATTTCTTTCTCTTGTCTGATTGCTGTGACTATTGTTTCCAGAACTATATTGAATAAGAGTGATGATAGTGTAAGTAAGAAGGGGAAGGAGGGTGAAGGGAGGAGAAGCGAATGAGAAAAAAGTAGAAGCAAGATATATCATGTACAGGTACAAATTTCCTATGATGAATGTTATTATGTATATCTAAAATGTACCACTAAAAAATAAAAAAAGATCAATGCTGCGATGAGGAAGTGTTTCTCCAGCGGAAGTGTAATATAGCAGAAAAATGACAAGAACAGAGCAATGAAATGACTCCTATTTGTATTAGTCACTGTGGTGCATAAGAGGCAGTAAGGAAATATTTGCCCTTGAGCAAGAAAGTAAGCGAAGGGATGATTGGATATCTCTGTCTAACTTCTGTGTCTTCTGTGGTCTTGTCAAGCAATTCAGTCTTCAATTCACCATCCTTCCAGAAACATTTTGGTGAAGGATTTTTATCGGTCCTAGAGATAGCAGCAAAAAGACAAAATATCAGTAAGATAGATTTCCATAATTTTGGTGATTTCTACCTATCATCTAAGAATTGCAAAGCTGCCTTAGACATGAGGAAGTTAAGATAATAAATGGACTGTGACAACCACTATGATTCCATTCTCTTTTCCACTAACTCATTTTTTCTTTATCTGCTACAGGAATAAATCTGATTCTATTTATAATTTCCATGCCTGGAAATATTAGTATACTGTGTACACTGACTTTCATGGTTGAACTGAGCTCTGCTTTGAATGATCCGTATGTCCTGTAATAGTCTGTCCTCAGATCCCCAGGTGGAGGAGGAGTGGAATGTGTTGACAGGAGAGTTGTCTGCAATCACCATTTCCCCAGATCTTTCTCCAGGCAGCATATTTAAGGAACAATATCTTACAGAAGCTCATGAAAATACTTTGTTTAGAATTATGTAAAAATCAAATTTGAAAAAAACCTGTGCAATATTCTTAATTTTGTCAATATGTCATGAAACCAAAGAACTTCACTAAAGCTCTTTTTGTTATCTGGAAAGTCTCTGATTTACTGTAGATTATTGATAGGGTTTGGGATGGGAGGTGACAGAGAAGGTAAGCAGAAAGAGGAGAAAGCTCAACAGTTGCTGCACCTAAACTCCCGTGAAATCATTGTCAGCCACAGATTTGGCTCTTCCACTGGTTCATCTGAGACCTCTGCATCCTGACTCTTGAAAATACATCATGCGTGTGTCTTCTCCTACACTTTACTTTATCATTATTTCCCAAAACACTGATGTCACATCAGTATAGTATTGGAAAGAATGTACTTCATGTTTCATTTCCAAACAACTAAAGTCTGGGAACATCTGGAGGGAGGAAATACTGAGGTTGGTGTTTCTGGCACTTACATATCAAAGGATGCATTTTATTTAACCTATGCCACAATATTGTGTGCAAAGCTTAATAATAATGGTAACATGTCAAGGCAGACTTTCTTGGCTGCTAAAGTCCTTGTGAGCTGCTCAAGATTTTTCGCAAAACCAACATGCTGCTGACCTTACCTGTTTCAGACAAAGACCAAATATCATGATTTAACATCAGGTAGAGGGGATTTGGGATTTGTTTTTGGTTTTATAGATACTCCCCAGTTCATGTGTGAATATCTGCAAACATCTTAGTTTAAAGAAAATATTCCTACGATGCTAAAACATTTCTTACACAATTAAGCTTAATGTGAATGGAAAAATACTTACTGATTAAAAGCTTGTGAACACATTAAAAAGATTAAAAGAATGAATGCTCTTGAGTATGATGCATAATTCCTATTAAAATTAATACTTTTTTTGGAAAAGAATCTTATTTTCTAAAACATATGATAAAATAAATTGCATGGAGAATTCATATTGGAAAGCTAAAAACCTATTTTTCTCTAGGGATTTTGTATACCTAAAATAATAAAAACAGGAGTGAACAGTGATCCCCAAATAAAATGAAGCAAACAAAATAAGAAAAAAAATAGAATCTAAGAATGGTGATATTAACCTGAGCAGGGGAAGAAATGACAAGGACAAATGGCCTTTGATTATCAGAACTTTACCATGTTTTCATTGTAACATGATTAGGTGGGTGTTGCCTGTGATGGATGATACTTTACATCTCACTTTGAATCCACTGGTAAAAACTGTAATGGAGGAGAGTTATTTTCACAGCAAAAATATTAGAGAGGAAATGTGAACAGTAATAATGCCAGTGTTATTTGCTAAAGTCTTTTGTAAATTAAAAGTAGTAAAGTTTATGATTAAATATGTGGTTTGCCATGTTAGTATAATATTGATATTTGAACCTAAAAAAAATCTATAAAAAAGGACTGTATCTGAATAGGAATATATTTTATCTAATTCTAATATAGCACTGGATTAATTTTTATAATTTTAATGTTTATATTATAACATTCTTTCCACGTTATTGAATACCATACTTACTTTATGAGTAGCAGTACGGAACAGCTTATGACAAGTTTTGTATGGCATTTTAAATAATTTAAAAATTTGTTTGGTAGGAAATGATGAGCCATATAAGAATGTTTAATAGGAGGGTAACGAGTCCACTTTCAAAAAGATTACTTGTGACAATGAGAAAGATTAATACGAGGCAGCCAGGTTGCAGGAAGGGAAATTAGGAGACCTGACATTTGAAATTGCATAAGTTCTTTCTCTCTACAGTAGCATGTCTGCCTAACTGTGGCTTGAACCATTTTCCCTGCTCCTTGTCCTTCTTCCTTTTCTTTTGTTTTCAGATCACAGTGACCTTTCTGGGAGAGATTATTTTTACTTTAGGAGCATCCAGAAATGGGACCAAGGACAGATTTGAGTCTCTGGCATTGTGTTGTATTCAAAGTCCTTATTTCTTACCAGTAATCAAAATTTTCTATTGGGGTAAACTTCTTGTACTAGGTTCCTTCCTATGTGGGGTGAACCTGTTTTGAAAAGAATTTTCAGGTTTCTGCTTCTGACCATTAGAGCTTGCTAGATGTGCCCACATGTGTCTGAAGCCCAGGAGGTGATATAACTCAAGCTCTTTCCTAGGAGACTCCTCAGCTGAATAAATGGGCTTCTGACAGGTCTGTCTCATCAGTTTGCAAAACATGCCTGAGCCTGCCTGCATCCCAGTAGGGAGCAGGAGTGTTTCAAACTGAGCTCTTGGTTCTATACAGTGGATATGGTAAAAATAAAAAGAAATAAAATATAATTTGGTATCTGTATCAAATTTGATATTTTTTGGTGAGTTTTCTTGTGTTTGATCTTCACAAGAACACTGTGAGGTACAGAGAAAAAGCATATCTTATCATCTCATTTCAAAATTAAGAAAATAGTAGGAAATGTGAAGTGAGGGGAAAGACAAGGCTTTCTGATCATTGAAATGAAGGATAATAGGAAAGTGAATTAATTTTGTAGCTGCAAGAGCGGGAGCAAGAGATATGTGAAGTACTGTGGAGGTAACTGACAACCAAAGGGACGTGAGAAGCATGAGTCCAATGAGGGAAGAATCAGAAAAGGTGAAAAGATTGGTAACATTAAATCTTTGATGGTGTTATGGTTTGTGTCTAGATGACCTCCCAAAGCCTCATGTGGTCATAGGTGGGGATGGATCTAGAGTGTGTGATTGCTAAATTAGTCCACTGATTGGTTTGGCATAGTTCTGCTGGGATCAAGGATGTGATACTAGGATTAAGGGTATTAGGATTGAGGGTGGGAGTGCTCCCCACCCTAAGGCCAGGTAGCTTGGATAAGATATAAGGGATAGAAAGATGCTTATTTCCTGATCTCGCTTGTTTCTTTGCTTAACTTGCTACCTTCTGCCTGTCTGCCCTGCCACTCTGCCTTTGATTCAGCTGATTGTGGACTGAAACCTCTAAGCCAAATAAACGTTTCCCCTGTAATTTTGGGTGTTGGATATTTTGTCTCAGCAATGAGAGAAAAGTAACTAAGACAGATGGAGAGGCTGGTAGTGACACATAAACAGAGGAATCTCTCCTGACCTGGAATCCAGACTCAATATGGTTTCTGGGGATACACATAGAATGAAATAACATACTTCTGATTTGCTTTCAATAAATTAAAGGAAAAAAGAACCAAATATGTAGTAAGAAGATTATTTAGCTGAAAAATATATTTATCATACATGGCTTCATTTGTAAAACTTTATTATCTCATTAATTCTGCAATTAATCTACCCTATTACACCATATTGAATGTAAGAGACACCATCGTTTTGTGTATTGCTAATTTTTTTAAAATGCTGCCAATGAAATAAGGGAAGCGAGCAATTGTAACCTGTATCCTGATTGTATACCTGATAAAATATTTAAGTATGTGTATCTCAGAATAATTAAATGACATTAATTATACCCTCTGTATATATTTTTTATGTGAGTGGAGAATAATGTGTGCACATTAGTTGAAGTGCTTTATACAAAAGACAATCTCACCTAGTTGGCTAAGGATCTTGATCACTTGCCATGTGACATTATAGAGAAAACATATTTCCTAAGGTAGCATAAGGAAAACTTCGTATCTCAATACTTGGAGAATTTCATTCCCAGAGTATTAAGAGAGATAAGCTAAACGTACAATATTTTAGAGCTTTTAAAATATGGTTTCCCAATAATTTTGCATGCTTGTATTACAGAATAAAAAATACATGTCTGTAAGTCTTTCCAATGAAAAAGAAATTTTTTCCTTGGAAAATATAATGAAAGGTATGTATGAGGTACTTAAGTAAGGAGGAACCTCTCTAGGTTGTCTGTTGATATAAGGATCGTCTCTAGTCTGCTTAGTTATATTAAAGAACTCAACACTAGTCTCAAGACTAGAAGAGACGTGAAAAACTGATGTAGATAATATTTAATTAAAATTTAGATGAGATCAGGAGCATTCTGAGTGGTATGGCTGTTGACAGTGTTTAATTAAAATTTAATGTTATCTTAATGGCAAATAAGAGTGATCAAGGAAAAAACCCTTATGTTGAATGGGTGTTTCCAGAAATCATGAACATCTCACTTGCTGTCTTGTTAAAATAACCTTGAGAGAAGAAAATATACCTGTATCTTTGATCAAGAAGTCTAAAGTAAGCAGAAAGTGTACTTGACTAGGGATCTCAAGATCTATGCTTCAGTCCTGGGGCTGCTAAAAAGTAATATTACAGATAAAAACCTTAACTTATTTAGGCTTCAGTTTCTTCTTTAAAGCAAACAGACCACAGCAAGGTACCTGATGTCTAAAAAAATGTTTTTATTTAATAATTACAAATAAAATAGCACCAGCAAATGAATGATCCCATTATCAAATTGACTAAAATTTACAGCATAATGTTTGTGTAAATATATGTTGAACATATTTTGAGAAAATACCTGAGACCAAGAGAACAAGATAAGGAATCAAGATATAGGTTCATGCATATATGGCCACTTAATATATTTCAAAAATTACATTGCAGTTTTTTGGGGAAAGGATTCCCTTCTCAGTAAATTGTGCCGATTTATTTCCATGTGAAAAAAAACAGTAACAGTAGAACAGAAGGTAACAGACTAGTTTGATAACTTTGCAGTAGGCAAAAACTTCTCAGTAATGTATACAATACTAATTATAAAGTAATACTAATTACAAAGTAAGATGAAGTTCATTTGTGGACTACATTCAGAAAGTGAAAATACTAATCACAGACACAGAAAATACTAAATCACAAAAACATTTGCAACACAACTACCTGACAAATATTTTATGTACAGAATATATAAAGAACTCCTATGCATCAGTGGAAAAAAGTAGACACCTCACTGAAAAAATGCACTGTTTTTCTCACACACAGAAAGAAAGATGTCTAAATTGTTAATAAGTAAGAAGCAATGTGTCTAATTTTACTTAAGATACAATTTCAATATAAAATGAAATACTGTTACACTAGAATGGCTAAAATGAAAGACTAACAAAGTTGAGTTGCTGAGAAGGTGGAACCATCAGCACTCTGATACACGTCTTTTGAAAATGACAAAGCTACTTTGGAAAACTGTTCATATTACGTAATAAAATTTCATACTTTTACCATTTGATCCAACAATTTGATTTGTAGATAAGTGCTTAAGAGGAATGAATGCATATACATATGCACCAAAATCATAGTTGACACTAGAAACTCCAAAAAGTCATTTAATGGAAAGACAGAAGATGAAATAAGTGTCAGCACATTTATAAAATGGAAGAACACAGCACTAAGAATAAATGAGTTATTTGTATATATATATATATATATCAACATTATTGAAGTTGAGGAAAGAAAGCCAGTAAATATCTGTTGTACAATATTATTTTTAAGGGATGTAAAAATAGCTAAAATTAATCTGTGGTGATAGACAATGGTTACTGACTAATGAATTGGACGCTGAGAAAGGTGGACTTCTTTGGTGATAGTATATTCTATATTTTGATTTTGGTAGTGGTTGCACAGTGTGCTTACTTTGTATGTCCCTTATATTTCAATAAAATATTTTAAAATTTTAGACCTTAGATCACAGGGTAACAGAATTTATCTGTAATATTTTCAAAAGGAATATCAAGTCTAAAGTGAAGATTCATAATGGAAATATTATCTGCCTCCAGTTGTACCTTTAAATAATATATATGAAATGCCTTTGAGAGTAAGAGTAAATTATATTAAAATACATGATCAAATTGCAATTAAAATATGAAGATTAACCACTCATGCACAGTTTGAGTCAGAATAGAGTGTTTGATTATTAAAGAAAAATAGTTCAGATATAATGAACCTTGAGGTCTAAAATGCCAAAAATGATTATAGACCTAGATTCAGATATTTGCAAAATACATGGAATGTGACACTTTCTTTTTATTCCAAAGTGCAGGCAGAACTGCTTAATTTCTTCTTCAATTTTAAATACAAGGTTCACCTATATTTTGTTAGCTTATACTTGAAAGATGGATTGCACATAATTATATTTGAACTAATTTTTAATAGCACTCTAGCAAAATATTATCCTTTCAAATGTTGCATGGGAAATTCACAGAATGTTAAAACTATTTTCCAGAAACAAAGAGTGCTGTCTTATGTTGTGCCTTCACAGGTCTATGGTCAAATGATTGATATATGATTGATATATGATTAATATATAAAGGTCTTTAGTAATTTCACAAACATACAAGGATGACTTTTTTTTTTACCATGGCAAGAGTTTATTAGTCATCAGCGTGGCTAAAATTAAAAAATGAATTAAAAAATTAAAAAAAAATGTTAGCCAGATATTTAGCTAACACAACCACTAAACTGTTAAAATTTAAAGTGGTGCAAAAAAATCAAGAGCACATGGAGAATTTTGATTCCTTGGAAATATAAATACCAATAGTTTTTAACAGGCAAGGATGGCCTAGGGTACTATATCTGGTCCCTGGACCCTTCTCTGGTGCTCTTAACCTGTGTTTTTTTGCTTTTCTGCCACCAGACCAGCACATTCTTCTGCCATGGTGTTTCTGCCTTGGAGCCAGCTGTCCGTTGACTGAAACTTCTGAAACTGTAAGCAAAAACACTCCTTGTTCCTTTAAGTTGTATACGAAAGGTATTTGGTTCCAGTGACAAAAAACAAAACAAAACAAAACAAAACAAAAAACCCTGAATAATATAATATGTATATTCGTTTCTGAAGAGTGGGGGATGGGCAGGAGAGATTTGAGGTGTATATTTGGTAAAACACGCAAGGTTATTATTGCTGTTGTTTGTTTAGGGCAAAATGCAAAGACAGTTTGTCTATTGGTTGGCATTCTCTAGAGGCATAGAATCAATAGAAAATATATGTGTAATTATGAAAGAAGGTTTAGTAAATAGGCTTACAGGATCAGAGGCAGGAAAGTCCACAATGGCTGTTTGTGGGATCAAAGGTGAGAGGGTGCACAGCGACGGTCTGTGTGCTGGTGAGCTAGAGGATCTCAGCTCAGGAAGATGAAAACTACAGAAGGGGGCTCAAGGATGCAGCACCAGTCTAAAGTTAAAGGCCTGAAAGCTCACTGTAGGGCAACCAGTGTGAGTTTTTTTTGGAAGGTTAAAGAAACTGGATACCTGGAGACTCATGTCCAAAGACAGCGGAGTACTGTAGCTCCTCAAAACAGGAACATGTCCTTCTTTCCCTTTCTCTTTTTATTCAGTTCAGGCTGCAAGCCTATTGGTTGGTGCTATCCACAACTGGTACCTCCCCCAACCCAGTTTGCTGGCTGGCCTGTATGTCATTTATCCACAGACACATGCAGAACTACTCTTTACCTACCTGCTGGGCATTTCTTAACGCATTCAAGTTGGCACATCACGATTAACAGTTACACTACTTTTCTCTGAAAGGCTTTAGAAATAAAAAAGCACAAGAGGAAAAAATACCTTTTCAGATTATGAGGGTCATTTTACTTGAACATTTGTCTCAGTGTCCCATTTGCTATGCTTGATGTCCAATTTTCCTCTCTTTCCTCACCCACACTTCTACTCTTTTGTCAAGAATCTTGCAAATATCCTGCCCATTTCTGCTTTACTCCCTGCCCAGTCATTTTTCCACTCCAGAGCCAAAGTGAAGTCTCACTGAGTGTTATGAAGATGCCACAGGTCTGTGTGGTACCATAGTCTCTGCCCCTTCTCCAGCCTTATGTTGCAGTGCTCGCCCCATCTCGCGCAGCTTCTGCCATCATGAATCTTCAATTTCTAAGACGTTCTCCTCTCTTGCCTCAGAGAATTTGTTAGTACCTGAGAGCACCTACTGCCCATTCTTGTCTCATCCAGCAATCCAAATCACATCTTTCCAAACCCTTTACTTTCTCATTATAGCAGAGAGTGTACACATTGCTGTATTTGTTCTATCGAGTTTATCTGTCCCTCTGTATAAGAAGTTCCATGAAGCAAAGGAGTGTAATTATTTTGCTTTTCACTTTATTTCTAGTATCTAAGATGGCGTCTGGCACGTAGTAAGTGTTCTATGGATGTTATATAAATTAATACATTTCATGCATATGTCAATCTGAAAGAAAAATTATTAGTTTTATTATCTATTTATTTAGGGTTTTGATTCAAATGTACTTATGCAACAATTCCCTCCTGTTTTTACTTTTATTTAACCCCAAAAGTTTGGAATTTTGAAGGTAGAGGGAGGTCAATATCATTTAAATTTTCCTTCTCCTAGATAAGAAATCTGGGACTCATAGTAGGCCAGGAGAGCCTGACCTGTTTGGGTCTAATCCATGCCAATATCTTTGTGATATTTAGTCAATGTTGTTCATCCATTGGAATCCCACTGAATTCTTGTGTGACACAAGATTAATTATAGTTTAATCTTTCTATATCGTAGTAGGATACTTATTTTATAAAATGCAATGTATATATAGAAATTAACAATTAACCTTTATGTATTAAAACATAGCCAAACATTGGCCTTAAAAACCATATGTTATAGCAGATGACTTTTTAGAGTGAAAACACTTTTCCAGATCAAACTTAATAAGGCTTTTTAGGCATAATCTCTGTTTTCATTAATACATGCTGAACATTGTCAATTAAAGCAGACAGTTCTTTTCCAGGTGCTTTCTAATTTGTCTTTGATTGATGTTTTAATTATACCTATTTTCAATTCCTAATACTTAGTGTTTGTATACTTTCTTTAAAATGCACCATGTTCAGTATAGTGTTTCACACCTGCTATGGTAAAGAGTGAGATTGTCTCTCTAAACTTTGAACTGGTCACATTAAGGCATCTGGAAGATGTGCCTTGAGAACATGGATACACCTTGAGAGCATACTTTTAAGTAAAACGAATGAGACACATATGTTTATATATTACATTGTTTATTTTGTGTGAGAATCCAAAAATGTAAATAAGGACCAAAATGGATGATAGACATTGGAAAGTAGGAAAAAAATGTTCAAATGGGAAGGGGAATAAGGGAGAGGGGAGAGGAAGGGAAGGTAGGGAAAAGAAAACAAAAAGAGAATGGAAAGAAAAAATGGAAGCAAAGCTTTTGTACATGGGGGGAGGATGAGTTAAAGGGTGAGGTGGGAAATGAGAAGATAAAGAATTAAGATATATTATGTTCAGATACAAACTCCCTATAATGAATGTGATCAATATATATGACAAATAATGTACTTAAAAAAAAAAGAGGTACTGAAGAAGTTGGTTGGGGCTCCGGGTCCTCTTCTTCTTCCAGAAGGGGCACCAGTTATTCTCAGTATCTTTCAGATCCTGTGTCTTTCTTCTCTGTAGCATCCTATGACTTCTCTACACCTGTGCACATTTCTTCTTTTGCTCTGTCATCTTCATCCATTCCACTTTTCAGGATGAAGTCCGACTCATGATTTGGGTGAAGAATCAATATTGTGCACTGATGACTGTAAGCCTGGGTTAAATATGCCTCAAATATGTTCCCAGAATTCTGATACTTTCTTCATGGTAGTCATTATCAAAGTACACTGTAATAAATCAGACACTTTTCTGTATGCCCCCAAAAGACTGAGTTTTGCTGGACATAGTCTGGATCTTTTATTCATCTGCTACTTAATGTAGTTCCTGATACTGCTTATGAAACACTTTTTGCAAGAAGAAATTGCCACTTAACTCCTAAATCTAAAAAGAGTATGAGATACTGAAATTCATTCTATATTTCATAGAAATAAATATCTCACAGATGAGTCTGAAGTGGATGTTCTATGTAAAAACACAATTAACAGGGCAGAAATCATAACAATATTCACTAATATCTGCTGTTTGTTCCTAATGAATCACAGGATTTATATTTGACACTAATGCCAATTTAAAATTGTATTCTTTTAGATCAGACTGACTGAAGTATAAGACTAGAATAAAAACTATTTTTATATTTGCATCTGTATGGTATTCTGTAACTTCTCCTTTTCCAAATTATTAATACTACCTACAACAAAACTTGGAAGGGAAGAATTCACTAGCATTTTTTTTTTTTTTTTGGTGCCGAGGATCGAACTCAGGGCCTTGTGCTTGCAAGGCAAGCACTCTAATCACTGAGCTAAATCTCCAGCCCTCACTAGCATTTTAATAATTGCGTCTCCCCATTTTTGACCACAGTTGACTGGTTTGGGGTGTGTCTTACCATTATTTCTTTTTTGTATAAGTGGTTTTTGTTATAACTAGATAACTATATGTTTTAATTTACCCTGTTGTCCTGGAATAATTATTAGTAGTGTTCCATATTTACTCTTAAAAATATCCAATTATAAAATCAGAGCTAAAAGGAGAGGCTGAAGTATTTACTGTGTATTCTCCCTACATTTTCCTTTGCTGATAGCAGAGGACAGATATAAATTCAGTGGCAGGGATGGCAGAAAACAGTGACTTTCTGTGTCATTAGCAAGCAATCGTGGTGCTCTAAGTGCTTTAAGAGGCAAGCATGGTAGAGAGAGTTGGCTATCTGCTCTGGGCTTGCCTGAGTCTGACTAGATGTGAGGATATGTGATAATGGTCTCACGCCTCTGGTATCTTGTACATGCAGGACTGAGTGTGGCAGGGGCCAAGAGGAAACAGCATTTATTCAGGTCATAACATACTCTGTACCATTCACTGTGGGCTGGGTCCTCTGCATCATTAACTTATTCAGTTTTTCCAACAACTCTCTGGGGTGGATATATTTATGACAGATTTACATATGAGGAAACTTTATTTTCAACAGGAGAAACTAATATTCAGTGACCAATTGCCATGCACAAATGTAAATTCATATTTGAACACTTGCTTTATTACTTTGGGATCTGCATGTGGAGAGAAGATGGATAGTATTATTAATGTGTCAGTTACTATGTATAAAGACATTTACCAACATTTCCTTTCCCCAAAACTAAGTGTTCTAGATAGAAAATGATGCTAGTTCAGTGTTTCACTTGAACTTTTGTTAATTCCCTTGAGAATGAGCCTTTTCTCCTAAGAAGTATAATATGGCTTTTGAAAAGGTACAGTAGACATTAATTGCACTCTGTACATACACCTTGCTCTCCGTATTCCAGCCACATTGGAGTTCTCTCCACCCTGGAACCAAACACATTGTCTGTCTGCTCCACACACTTACACACATTGTGCTCTCTTTTGGAAAGTTTCTTTTGCCAGCTTAGTCTATGTTTCTGTTGGCCTGAGCCTGAATTATTATATCCCCAGCAATGTCTCCTCTGGCGTCTCGGACAAGAGTAGTTTCTTTATTACATTTTGCTATTACATCTCATTCCACTTTGGAAAGGTGTGTCATACAAATTTTTATAAACTTTGCAACAGCAAAGGCAATGTCATATGTAGAAAAATCCACTATATTGCCAGTATGAGCATGTGGTATTTGGATGGTATACTGGTCAGTATAATCGCTTCTCGGCCTTTTGGCCAAGATCAAGTGTATACTGGTCAATATTATGTACTGGTCAGTATTTTCTTTATATACTGGTCAATATTAAATATTGAATATTCAGTCCTCATTAATATTTCACCTGTTTGAGTGTGCTTAAAATGATTATATCTGCCTAGACCAGTGATAGTGAACCTTTTACAGCTTTCAGTGATACAAACAGCCCGCCGCAGCCCATGTGCCATAGGTTTGCCACCACTGGCCCATACCATGTTTGAAGTGTAACAAAATGCACTTCATGGAAACTGTCTGATTTTAATATCAAAGTCACAAAAATAAACAGTAACAAAAATCTTTGCTCCATTTGTTGGAAAGACTGTGCTTATTTGAGTCTATGATAATAAAAGAAAAGGAAATGAGTATGCATCTCTGTTGCTATAGAATTGCTTTGTTTTATTTGTAATAAGTTTCACCAAAAGCTTAATTAGCACTCTTTTGAGCATGGAAATAATGCAGGAAATGATTTACCTTCTGTCTGGAGCAAAATTAAAAAGAAAAATGTAAGGTGTGAAGACTTGGAGGCACTGAAAATGTATCAATTATTTATATTAACATTCATTACCCGACTAAAAGGCAGGATAAAGGCTTTGGGGAATGTAGGGTTCATATAATTTCTCTCTAATTATTCTAATTTACTGTAATTAAGACATTAAAATAATCCTGAGAGAAAGCAGTAATGTCTTTTAATATCAACTGAAAAGGGAAAAGAGGTATTCTGTAGTTTGACTTTATTTACTACGACTTTTCAGTGTGACAGAAAGACTAATCTTGATTTGTGAAAGTTTTAAAATTATGGCTTTTAGAACTTCTGACATGAACAGGATAAAGCACAACTTGAAATTCTAACATTTAAGTCTCTAAAATATTTATAAATTCATAAAATCTCATATTGGTGCTGTATATGAACTCTATCAAGATCAAGGCTTTCCAAAAAAGGGCATCTTTAGTATGTGTTCTCAGGATTTTCACAGAAGAAAAGCCACAAGAAATAACTACAAGTTAGATAGTTAGATGTCTTCTGCACAAAAGCAATTTCCAGATGGTAAAAATCCTTTGGAAGACACAATCACAGTAGATATAAAGCATGGTATTTATTAGTTAATAAACCCATAAGAACTATCAAAGTAACGCCATATCACACTTTCCTCCTGTAACTATGAACTGCTTTCTACTACAGTTATTTTAGTGGTGCTGGGGATCCAACTCAGGGCCTTGTGCTTGCTAGGCAAGCGCTCTACCACTGAGCTAAATCCCCAGCTCCCAGTTGGGTTATTTTAGATAGGAAGAGACATAGTTGAATATGAAAGTCTGTACCATTATTATTAAATGTAGATTATCTTACTCCTCAAACAGCCACCGCTGGAACTAGGGGCCTGTGGGTTGGGAAGACTTCAGAGGATCTAGCCAGTGGAGGAGGCACAGCAGGGAAGTTTGGCCAATTTCTGATTATTCAGAGACCTTTCAAAGAATGATGAATTGAGATTTATGTCAAATTCATGAGGTATTTTTACAATTTCTACTAGTATGAATAATATTAATTCCTAGCAAGTTGGTATAAATGTACATTTCTAATCTTTCCCAAAATATTCAAAGCAATATTAGATACATTAAATTTACCTTTTGAATTTTTTTCACTGGGATACATAACCCATGTAAAAAGTATATGTAACATGTATTATAATTTAAGGAATATTGCTATACAATTAACACCAGTGTAAAATCCACTCTCTGCTTTCCAAACCCTCTTTAGGTTCCTCAGTCCTCTCTTCCCCTTCTGATTAACCATTATCTAGGATTTTACATCTTCATTTGCTTTTCTTTTGTCAATTCACCAGAAATGTAGGCATCCCTAGACAGTATGTTATTTGCATTTGATTTTTTCTGCTTTAGAAGAATGGATTATGTATTTAGTAATTTGCTTTTGTTCACTGAACATAGTGTTTCTGAAATTTATCTTTACTGATCTGTGTATAGTGTGATTTAACAAATTTCCCTGCAATCTATTACATTAACATACAAAATTCTATCATATGGTCTGTTCAAATTCCATTATATACCTTTCACTCTAGAAATTTATTACAGTATATTTGTTCATTATACTGTTGCCTAACATTTGAATTTTTCCTGTCTTTCCTTTTTTACAACAATGTAACTACAAACACTGAGAATCTTCCTGTACATATTCCTAGAACACATATGTGAATATTTTTCCAGGGTCTGTATTTTTCTAGAGCTAGGAGTGGAATTTCTACACTGGTAGGTATATCCATGTTCAACTTGACTGCATAATGCTTACTTGTTTTCTAATTTTTTTTAAAATAGTAGCAAGTTTTGTTTAAGGTAGCGAAAGAAATGGGCTCTGCAGAGCAAGTTTGGGTCAAGTAAAAGTAGGAAAAGGAGTATACCCTACAATGTGAGGGTGGGCCACCACACATAGTTGCCTCCATTTTTTTTTAAACCAGTGCCCACATTAATCAGCACCGCCTGTGTTCTCACTGTTTGATATACTTACCAATAATTAGTAGAAGATATCTATTCTACTTTTCCAATGGACTGAGAGTTACCTGAAAAGAAGTAAAGCTGATTATCTATATATATAAAAAGTTGAATATATATAAATTTGAATATATATAAATTTGAATATATATGAAGTTGAATATATATATCATACATATGCATGTATTGGGGATGGGTTAAATTAGTGCTGTATACATTATAAGAAATAGGTATACTTTTCAAAAGAGAACTATGCCAGAAAGTGCTCAGCTTGTGGTACCAAGATTAGTCTATAAACATGCTAGGCACTGATTAAACAGAAGAAAAATGGACTAAGATATATTGCACACTGAGCTGGTAAAATCCTCCTGCTGTTCACAGTTACATCCCTAAGTCATAGATAACTGTGGGAGATGCTCATACTTTGTATGTTAGAAATATGTTTAATTAAGTAACATGATATCCTTAACAGGAAATGTATTTCAGCAGATTGATTTTGTATATTTTGCTACTCATTGGGAAAGTTATTTATGAACTTGAGTCCATAAATTGATGCTTTGGCCTTTGTAATATATGTATTTATATACATACATATTTGTATGTCTTGCTATATAATTATACATGTACATATTTTGTCTGATAGAAAAAGCAAGAGTATTACATTATACAAAGTAGATGAAGCATGTAATTTATTTGTTGAACTATAACAAGGAAATTGATAAATGCACATTTTAAACAGTTAACTCGGCATTGTGAATAATTCAGTATTAGCCATAAATATTTAGTCCATGTCTTCCTACTGTGATGCAGAGAGCATAATAGTAATTATCCTATTAATGCACACTTCATATCCAGTTAATTAGTTCCATATATGGAAACATTTTGTTATCAAGAATGACTGGTAGTTTATGCTATTTATCACTTGATTTACTACTTAAATAAAATGATTGTTACACTGAAATAGTTATAATGAAGTAAAATTTTAAAATTTTATCATTATCAATGGTCATAATTTTGGAATTCTAGTAAAATATGAAAACAATGATGGACAAATCCATTATGAGTATTTTGATCACTAAAATACATAGTATCCATATATATATGCACATATACATAAAATGATAAATATGTTTAAAATTGGTCTTACTGTGTAGATATTGGTTTTGACTTGTTTTTCATTTTACTTAACATACAATAATTTATTCATGTACAAAATACAATGTGATATGAAATAGAAGTGTTTGCATTCCACTAAAATGGATGGAGTAGTTGAAGTAAAACAGACACTTTTTATAGTTTTGAAAAAATATGCTCTGAGCCCGAGGTGACTGGGAAGCTCTATTTGTAGGGCCCTAAATATTTGGCCATGACTTTTTTTTTTTTTAAAGGAATTACTCCTCCAAGGCTGCACCTGATTCAAGACTACATTCTTCTTGTTGGGGCTGTTTTTTTTTTTTTTTTTTTTTTTTTCTCTAGAGCAGTACTGGATGGGTATCACCAAATTCTACCTCACTAATTACATTTTCCATGGTTCCATAGTAAGTGAATATGTTTTATTGATTTCTTCTTTCTTTATACATGTTTAAAACATTATATTCAATTAGAGTTAAGTCATATTCTTCTTACATTAAATCTAAGACTTTGATCTTGAGGTGACTTCTCCTTAGATGTAATCTTCTACCTCAAAAATGCATTTTAAGTGTTCCTTAGTTCTGAGAGTACTCACCTGTGTACATATACAAATACTTATATATATATTTATGTATATATGTTAGTGTTTTCCACTAATTACATTATAAATTTTATAGAAAATAATTGCATTTTATATATTTTTATTCCAGTACTGGGAATTGAACCCAGGGCATAGCGTATGCTAGGGAACCATTTTACCACTGAGCTATACCCCTTGCCTTTTTTTTCTTTAAAGTACTGAGGGTTGAGGGTAGGCCCTTGTTCATGCTAGGCAAGAGGTCTACCACTGAGCTATATCCCTATCTATTTTTAATTTTATTTTCAAGATAGGGTCTTCCTAAATTGCCCAGGCTGTCCTAGAACTTGTGATGCTCCTGATACGTAGCCTCATTGGTACCTGGGATTACAGGTCTGCACCACCATACCTGACTTCAGGAATTATACTTGAAGTATTATCTTTGCATGACCACATACACTTAGCCAAATAACTTACATACACAGGGTGCTCCAATTTTATTCTGAAAAGCTTTTATTAGACAGAGCTCTGAATGAAAATTATGGATTACTAGATAAAAAAATGAATTAGAAGCAATATTATTCAGAAAGCTATCCTTTCCAAAAAATAATTCCTGTATCTCTATGTTCCTTTTATTTTATTGATCATTTGAGTAGTTATTTTGCAAGTAAAATGATTAGGGTTCATACAGCTTTAAATTTTTATTTTTGCTTTATTTTCATTCAGTTATGTCAAAATATTTCCAAACCGTGATACATTTTTATAATTATAACTTTAATGTTTGCATAATAATCCGTGGAATGGATTGATTGTTATAATTTACATAAATATTGTTATATTTTTAGATATTAAAACTGTTCTCAGCTTTGACAAGTATAAAGAACACTGACATGAATATCTTCATGTTCTCAGAGTTTTATTTTTAAGTTATTGCTATTATATCTAGTTATTGCTAATATATACATATAAAAATGTTTACATCGGAAAAAGAATAACATATAAATACTTTAATACTAAATTTATTGAGACATCATGAGATGAATACAAGTTACCTCTGGCCTCTACAATTACAAGAAGTGCTCAAAGTGGTAGCCATTAGCTTCCAGACAGTTACTAGTATGGCAAACTGCTGAACTGTGTATACATTTTTTTGGCAAAGTAAATGAATATTAAAGAGTCAGGAAAGTAGCTATGAAGGATCCGAGTACTGTTTTCTGACAGTTAGAATTTATATATGTGTTGGACCTGGCCTGTCTGCTGCAGGGACAGATAGAAAGCGGTAGCAGAGACTCCCGAGAGGGAATCTCCCGGAGCCCAAGGACAGACATTGTGTAAAATGCAGGGAGACTTGTGACCTGAATGGTTCCTTATTCTGGGAAGATGACATTTGACCATCAAACTTGAGTCTTGCTTATGTGAAAAACTACGAAGATGAGAAGTCTGTATAGATTCACTTGCTTGTATCTTGAACTTATGACTAATCTTTGCGCCATTGTTTGCTGGTTTGAAAATAAATCTAGGTAAATACAACTGGAAGGAGGCCTGGGCAATTTTAACACCAGGCTCCGAATGAGAAGCAGGCTGAATGTCTAACCTACTTTGGTGTGTCACTGTGAGGTGACACGAGCATGACATTGTGACAACGTGCAGAGAGGGTCCTGGTGTTGCCTGAATGCAGTATTGAAACACAACTGGCCTTCCCACAAGGTCTCTGAGACAGCAGATCTCTCTCTCTCTCAGGAGACAAAGATGTAAAGAAAGACACTAGAGAGCTGCAGAATTTTCCTTAAACCCAAAATCAGAGTTCCGATTTCAGTAAAGGGATTTCCTGACCCAAACTTCGTAGGAAATCTTGGCGCCATTATTGGCAGTGTTAGTACATAAATATATACATTTATAGAAGACAGACATGATTAAAACATAATGTAGGTGTCTGGGATATCTGAGGTGTCTGCCAACATATAAAAACACTTTTTTTCTCTCTGAAAAATAGAAGCACTGACTATATTGATCTTCAGAATTCAGATGTGTGTGCATGCCTGTGCGTGCGTGCATGCGTGTGTGTATTCAAAATGAATCATAGTGGACTTATTGTTAACTTATTTCCTTAATAAATTGTAGACGTTTTTCAATTCCAATCAATAAGGCTGCACATCATCCTTTTAAGAGTTTCAAAAAATAGTCTATTGCAAACGATGCTAATGTATTTCGTTTATTTCCCCAGAGTAATTCTTAAAAATATATTTTCAAAAAGTGGAGTGAATGCTGTATTTTCTGAATCTTCATGTATCTGAATATGCCTTTTGCCCTATATACATGGATAAAACTTGTTTGGGTATAATGTTATGGTCACAATCCTTTTGATCCGTAACTCTGTAACATCGCTGTATTGTTTTCTTGCATTAATCTTGCAGAAAAGAAATATAAAGACAGGCTAATTCTCTTTGTAGACAGGATATTTTCTTTTTTCCATTATGAATGCTTATAGGATTGTTTTTGTCATTATAATTCATAATTGTCCCTTGGGTAAGTCCAAATGTGCACTGTAAATCAATATTTATGGCCTGTATTCAGAGAGGGCCCTTTCTACCAAAAAAGCCTAGCTCAGATGTCTTTCCTTTTATTATTTTATTTCTACTTTCTTTCTTTCCCATACTTGTTTTCTCCTTTGTCTTCTCATTCCAGATATATTTAGATTACGGGAGGTATGACCAAGGTTATTGGTCCAGTTTACATATATATGTATGCATGTACTTATTTTTGTGATGGGGGGATTGGGGATTAAAGCCAGCAGCAGCCACACAGTTCACAGTAAAGCCACGCAGGTACACGCAGAGCCATGGCCATACACACATGTCAGGCGAATCTGAGTACTTGAAAGGAAACGCATCACTCAGGTAGTATGATGCAGTGGAAATTAAAGATTATATTTAGTATTTACTCACATATGAAGACTTTTTCTGGGAAACATATATGAAACACAATATAAACTGTTATCTCCAGGTCGACTGTAACTACAAACTCTGCTTTCAGATCTTACATCATATTCTGCTTATACAGAGAATTTCTGTTTCTAAAAATTTCAAATCTAAATTGAGGTAAGAACAGTATATGATTTTCTTTGAAAAAATTATCATATAATCTCATATGTCACTGGTACAACAATGACTAATTTTAGATAATAAACATTTCCAGATTGCGTTTGGAAGGTCCTTTTATTGTAATACATTTTATAGTTCTAAGCAATGTAAATTTTCAAATATTTATTTCATAGTATTACATGAAACAAAAGAGACATATTATAATTTCTTGCTTATTCTTTCTTTTTCACTATCTTTGACACTTCTAAATTTTCATCCCAGAGAGGTTAGATCACAGAAGTAAGTGGGAAAATATGCAGATTAGATGTTTCAAGTATCATAGTATTGTTTTAGTAATTAAGGTTTTCAAAAAACCAAAATATTTAATCATACTGGTATGGTTAGGTGTATATCATATCAACAGGAATATTCAAATACCTGACTGTGAGTTGATTATGTCACATATAATATTACTACTACTACTACAGCAGGGGATGCATTCCAAGACCCCAAGAGAGACCTGAAACTCTGGCTGGTACTAAACCTTGTGTATACTGTGTTTTTCCTGTACATACTTATTAATAAATAAATTTTAATTTTTAAATCAGGCATGGTAAGAGATTAACAGTGGCTAATAATAAAACAGAACAATTAAAACAGTGTACTGTAAGAAAAGTTATGTGATTGTGATCTCTCAAAATATCTTACAGGGCACTCACCTTTCTTCTTGTGATGAGGTGAGATAATACTTAACAGAAGCACTCCTCTTGAGCTTTGGAGTTATTGTTAAGTAAAATAAGAGTCACTTGAACACAAGCCCTGTGATCCCTCGACAGTTGGTCTAATAACTGAGATGGTCACTAAGTGGCTAATGGTGTGTAGCATATATAGCATGAATATAGCATGAATGGTGTGTAGCATATACAGCAGAAAGGCACAATTTAGAACTCGGGCCAGAGCAGAACAGTGGGAGATTTCATCATGCTGCTCAGAATGGCATGGGATTTAAAATACATGAATTGTTTATTTCTGGAATTTTGCATTTAGTATTTTTAGACCATGGACGAATGGGAATAACTGGTACTGTGGAAAGTGAAATCGAAGATGGGGGGCAACTGTGCTACTGTAACCACTACTAGGCCTCCTTTTCCTTACCATTACTACTTTTGTCTGTGCTGCTGCTGCTGCTGCTGCTGGTGGTGGTGTTGGTGTTGGTGGTGGCAAAACTTATATAGCAGTTATTATTTGCCAGGCATTATTCCAAGCACTTCACATATATAAATTTTCTTCATCATCACAACCCTATGTAGATGGTGTGATTATTATCCTTGTTCTATAGGTGAGGAGACATAGGCACAGAGAGGTTAATGACTGCAGATGTTGAGTTCTGGGATTAGGACTCAAAATTGCTCTTCACTCTATATGCTGTATTTAACTGATACTTAAATATCAGAAAAGACATATTATAATTCCTTTCTTATTCTTTCTTTTTCACTATCTTTGACACTTCTAAATTTTCATCCCAGCTTGGAATACAGAGTGATGGATTTACTCCAGATAAGAATCTTCGACCTAAATGAATGAAAGAATGACTGTGATGTATGGATTTGACTTTAAAGAAACTAAATGGGATTGCCACTGAATTCAATATTAAGACCTAGGAGGAAGGATTTCAAAACTCTTCATTTATTGGATTAAAGAGTGTAATAAAACAACTGGCTCTTCAAGGAAACTAATGTTTTAATTTTAAGGCTCTATCTTCATGACTCTTAATTACAATTATTATACTTGGTATTAGATTAGGTACAATAATGTAATTGTTGAGTAAAGTGGAATGAATTCAAGGGTATATCAGGATATTTTGCTACAATAATTCTTTTTTTCTGTCATAAAATTTACATGTATGTTCTTTTTAACCCAGAGACATTGAAGTGACTGCCATTCATTCATCTTTATTGTTAAAATTGATTTTGCTTTAAGCTGGGTCATTTATCTGCATCTTTGCTGTTGTACATTTATTTGCTTAACCTGTAAAATATGACAATCATAAAATGCTATCTGATATGAGTTAATTGATACAGTTTGAAAAAATTATAAATCAAACATCTGTGCACTCTCCGCTGAGTTTAAGAATGTTACTAACGTGCTATGACCTCTTCTATGTTGCTCCTTCACTGACCTCCTTGTTCCTCATCCATTCTCAAGGATAAACACTATTTTGAGATCCATGCCCATCATGTCCTTGATTTTATAGATGGAAATATACAGATACATATGTATACAATATAAACTTTTTATTGTTAATATTTCTGATTTTTGAGATTTACATCAATGCCATCATACTATGCAGATTCTACTACTTGCCTATTCCAATTCACCATTTGTTTCCATGTGTATATATGACACTAGTTTATTAATTTTTTCTGTTATTTGGTGTTCTATTGCGTGAATACATCAAAATAATGTCCTCTTTTCCCCTCAAGACTTTGCCTTGTTTCTAGTTTTTCTGTATCATAAATGAAGCTGTGATGAATTTCCTTAAACATGTTTTCTGGTGTTAACTGATGGTGAAGGAATTTCTAGGGGTGGAACTCAAGGATGATGGTATAGCTGCAGTTTGAATTTTAGAAGATAATGGCAAATTGCTTAACAGCACCATTGAAATAATGCTTATTACCATAATGAGTAGGAATTCACTTAATTTCAAATCCTTGTCAAATTCTGGCATTGTCAGAATCTTTATCTTTGCCAGTGAACTCAAAATAAAATTTTCTCTCATTGTTGGTTTTTATTTGCTTCCTTGGATATTAATAGTGTGTTCATTGATCATTTGTGTTTCCTCCCCTGTGAAATTGCTTTTCTTGTTCTTTGCCTCTTTCGTTTGTATTTATACTATTTTCTAGGAGCCCTTTATGTACACTCATTATATTTATTTCCAAATTTTGCCTTGTTTCTTACTTCTTTTAAGTTGTAACTTCAAGAAGAGAAAAATTTAATTTTATCACAGTTAAATTTAACAAACTTTATAGCTTATAATTTTGTGCCAGGTAAATATTTCTAATTATAACTAATAATATATGTTCAATTCTTACTGTGAGAAATTAACAAAAACACAAAGACAAAAAGGATAAGAGAGCAGGGAAAATAGGAGGTGAAAGTTCTTAATTTTATTTTTTATGTATTTTTTATACTTTAATAGGTTTATTGATATTTACACTCTTAAATTTCCCATGATGAAAGTATTTCCCATGGAAATCCCCTTATACTAAACACCTAACAGCTTCCCAATTATTTATCTGAGCTCTATGTTAATTAGGGTATGTGACTTTTGGCCAAGGAGTTTAATACATGTTTTCCTATTTTGGGGGGAAGGGGAATTTGGTTCTATGGGAGGTTATGACAGAAAATAATTTCTTTGTTTTATCCTTTTTGTCAGTATATGTTTGCAACACATAATGATTACTTTTATTGCAGGGAGTTTGTATGTGTATGTAACACATCTGTAGTGGACTTACTGTGGTCAACTTGAGCAGGAACACCCAGCTGAACTGAGTTAGTGTGGTTCTGGGCCTAGAGGATCCACCTGAGGATTATTGCCAACACAACCAAAGAAGAGTGGGAGCAGAAGATTCTATTAATTTCAGTTGCCCATTTCTGGTCGGGTACTTTATTTTTTCACAGGGGGTCTAATGTTGAGTTCTTTGTATGTCTTAGATGTTAGTCCTTTGTCTGAGGAAAACTGGCAAATTTTTTTCCCATTGTGTAGGTTGTTTTTTCACTCTTTTGGTTGTTCCTTTGCTGTGAAGAAACTTTTCAATTTGATATAATACCATTTGTTGAGTCTCGGTATTGTTTCTTGTGCCTTCGGGGTTCTGTTCAGAAAGTCCTTGCCTTCATTTAGTGAATGTGTTATTGTTGTACAGGAACACTTGAGTTTTGAGTGTTGATCTTGTATCCTATGTTGCTGAATTTGGTTATTAATTCTAGGAGTCTTTTGGTGGAATTTTTTTGGTCTTGTAAGTAGAGGAGTGTCATCTTCAAATAATGATACTTTGGCTTCTTTCCTTCCTGTGCATAACTCCTTTATTTCTTTCTCTTGCCTAATTTCTCTAGGTAATATTTCCAGAATTATGTTGAATAGGAGTGGCAATAGTGGACATCCTAGTCTTGTCCCTGATTATAGAGGGACTGCTTTCAGTTTTTCCCCATTTAATATGATGTTGACAGTAGGTTTGTCTTTAATGGCTTTTATCAGATTGAGATAAGGTCCTTTGATACCTATTTTCTTCAGGGTTATTTATCATGAATGGATTGGATTTTTGTCAAAGGTTTTTTCTGCATCTCTAGAGATGATCATGTGATTTTGGTCTTCCTTCTGTTTATGCGATGGATTACATTTATTTATTTGCATATGTTGAAATCCTTGCATCCCTGGGATGAAACCTACTTGGTCACAGTGTGTTATTTTTTTTTGATGATTTGTTGCATTCTGTTTACCAATGTTTTGTGGAGGAATTTTTCTATATGTTCATCAGAAGTGGTTAGCCTAGAGTTCTCTTTTCAGTTGGATCTTTGTTTGGTTTTGTATTCAGGGTGATGCTAGTTTCCAGGAGTGACTTTGAAAGTATTCCTTTCCTCTCAGTTTCATTAAAGAGTTTGAGGAGTATTGCAGTTAGATCTTTCCTGAAGTTCTTGGAGAATTCTGCTGTGAATCCATCAGCTCTTGGACTTTTCTTGGTGGGTAGGTTTTTTTTTTATTATTGCTTAAATTTTATTGCCTGTAATAGGCTTATACAAGATATTTAAGACTTCTTGGTTCAGGTTTTGTAACTTTCATGTGTCTACTTCTAGAAATAGATACTTCTTCTGAATTCTCCAATTTAGTGGAGAATTCTCTACTTCTGAATTCTCCGATTTATTGGGATACAAATTTGTGAAGTAGTTGCTAATAATCTTCTGGATTTTGGTGTTGTCTGTTGTGATTTCACCTTTTTCATTTTTAATTGCATTGATTTATGTCTTATCTTTCCTTTTTTGGTCAGATTGGCTGAGGATTTTTCTATTTTATTTATTCTTCCAAAGAACCAGTTTTTTGATTCATTGATCTTCATTACCTTTTTAAGTCTCCATTTCATTAATTTCTGTTCTGATTTTTGTAATGTGCTTTCCTTGTACTATCTCTGGATTTGGATTCCTTATTTCTCTAGGACGTTGAGGTACATCATTAGTTGTTTATTTGGACTTGTTCTGTTTTGTGCATGTGTGTGTGTGTGTGTGCACGTGTGCATGTGCACACATTCAGTTATAAACTTCTCTCTTAAGACTGCTTTCACTGTGTCCCATAAGATCTTGTATGTTTTATTGGCATTATCATTTAATTTTAGGAACTGTCTTATTTCTTCTGTAACCTATTGATTACTTAAGAGTGTGGTTTAATTTCCATGCATTTCATAATTTCTGTGTTTTCATTTGTCATTCATTTCTAGTTTCATTGCACTATGATCTTATAATAAGTATGGTAAAATTTTGACCTTTTTTGCATTTACTTTAGCATGCTTTATGGGCTAGTATGTGATTTATTTTAAGAGTTTGTTTGGAGATTCTAGTAGGGGAGAACAGCTACTTGTATACCCTTGACTGAGGAAATGCCCTCCTCTATCAGGGGTGGTCACCCTCTTCAACCAAACTTGCAGCCTTGGGAGGGATGCACATGGAGTGATGAGAGAGGAAGCAGACAGTCACCTAGCCAGCCAGACCAGCCAAATCAACCCTGGCATTGGGTGGCAGATATTGCAGCTGGATTTCTCTCATATCCTACATGATTTGTTTTGGAGAAAGTCCATGTCCTGTTGAGCAGAATGTGTATTCTGCTCTTGATGAGTGGATAATTCTGTATGTAACTATTAAATCTATTTGTTCAAAGGTTTGGTTCATCTCTGATAGCTCTTTGTTGATTCTTTTTTTGATTAGTTGATCTGTCTGTTTGTGTTGGAGGATGTTGAAGTCACCTCCTACAATAGAGAGTAAATTAAAGAAAAATAGAAAAAAAATTGAGGGAACAAATTAAAATGAAGAGAGTGCGAAAAGAGAAAAAAGAGGACCAAATTAAACAAAGATGATAATAAAAAAGGGAAAAAAGAAAACAAGTGATAACTCACCTTCAAAAAACAAAAAACAAAAAACCCCAAACAAACAGGGGAGAAAAAATGATGGGTCAAAATAAGAAAAATTCCTTATGTATTTCCAGATGAGTGGTTTCCTTCCAGAACCAGCAGTCTTTGGAGTCCAGCAACTCACAGTCCTTTGGGCCCATTTTATAGCCATGGGTATGTGGGGTGACCTCTCTGCTCAAGAGCCCCTCCCCACCATCTGTAAATCTCAGACCATTGCAACTGTCCAAGGTGAGATGCATCCCTGGTTGCACTGGTACATGGGGAAGCAATCCAACCACTCACTGCTCTTTACTGGATGTAGGCAGAGAGGTGGACCTCAGGAAGATCACTGGACTCAATGCTATCACCTTCAGATCTAGGCACTTCTGAAGGTCATATCTGCCAAACCCTGGAATCTCACCATGGACTGCAGGCTCAGAGTCCTCAATGGTCTGTGCTTGACTTCAGGGGAATCTGTGTCTAGTCTTCAACCTCTCTGTCTCTGTCTCTCATGGCTGTCTCATTCAGTCACTGGTAGGGTAACACTTTAGTACTGGAGTGAAGTTATAGTGTAGTTGTTCTGTGGTCAAGTCCCATATAATTTACCCTTTCTCAAAATGGTGCTTGATAATACTGTCTCTGTCAGTATATGGCAAGCACTACACTGAATTTTTTTCTCGAAACTCTCTCCCTTAAGAATTCACTCTCCAGTTAAAACTCCAAGCTGGTTTTTTTGTTTTTTGTTTGTTTTTAAGTTTACACTAGTGTGAGAATTTCTTGCAGCTAGAGCTGCTGGCCCATCTTCTATCTCCCCTGAAATGGCTGAATTTTCTGGGTTTACGTCTTCTCTAGGTTGTTGGCTTTGTCCTCAGTAAGGTCTGCTGTTTGGTAGTTGCCCCTGAGGCCCTGAACTGAGGCGAACCGAGGTGTAGAGTCAGCTGAGAGTTGGTAGTTTGACACTCTTTGTGACTGGAGGTCCAGCCCCCTCACGTGGCACTCAGTGGGCACAGTTCTGTCCTCTGGTGTAAAAATATTTAAATGTTTAGGATTCTAAATATGCTTCACTGACTGACTTTGTAAACCATATTGTTGTTACTTCATTTTTGTTCCTAATGATGGTTTTTCAAAACTTATTCTTGGCCAGATTTGTCAGCTGTCAAAGTTTGAAAAGTATTTCAGAAATGTAGTGACATGCTCTCTGAATGTTTATAGAAAAAGTATGTCTCTGGGTGAAATCTTATGGATCTTCTTGGATAATAGAAGGAGACCTTCTTTGGGGATAATTAATATCTGGCATACCTTCCTTTGCTATTCAGAAGTCTCTTTTTTGACCAAATGAGTAGCATTTCTATTCCCACTTTTCCTCTAGAATTTAAGAATATAAATTTCCTCCTGTGATAAAAATGTTTTGTCTTCAGAAACATATTAATTTCATTTTTCTAGAGAACCACAATCAACAGAAACAATGGAACCAGTATATGAGGTATGATTGAAAAGTACAGTATCTGTTTTTTTACATATAAATGATTTTTTTTATTCTTTTGTACTGAAACAGCGGTAAGTTTAAAAAAATTTTTTTATTAGTACAAGTTTGCCATACATTATTGTGGGGAGTTGGTACATGTACATGACACATCTCAATTCTTTTTAGTTCATCCTTTCCTCCTTTCCTCCCTTGCCTTCTCTCAATCTCTTGATCCTCTTCACATTTGAGAGAAACCTATCTCCCTGCTTACTGTTATCTTTTATTTTGCTCTTTGTTTATATTTTGGTTTTCTCATATGGGAGATATCATGCAATATCTCAGCTCGTTTGTGTGATTTATTTCACTTAATATTATGATCTCGAGGTGCATCCATTTTCCCATAGATAACTCAAATGTATCTTTCTCATGGCAGAGTAGTGCTCCATTGTGTGTAAACACATCAATTTCTTTATGCATTTCTGTTGATAGAGATATAGGCCACATCCATGATTTAGTGATTATGAATTATGCTGCTATAAATATGGGTATGCATGTATCACTGTAATGTGGTGGTTTTAACTCTTTTGGGAAGATACCTATAAGGGAAGTACCTACATTGAATAGAATTTCTAATTTTAGTTTTTTGAAGAATCTCTATACTGATTTCCGTATAGCAGTTGTACTAGTTTATATTTCCACCAACAATGCACAAGAGTTCCTTTACTCCTATAGCCTCACCATCTCTTATTACTTGATTTCTTGATGATAGCCATTCTCTCCAGGGGAAGATGGAATCTCAGTGTGGTTTTAATTTGTGTTTCTCTAATGGCCAGTGATATTGAGTATTTCTTCATGTATTTATTAGCCATATTTACTTCTTTTTCTGAGAAACGTCTTTTCATTTCATTTGCTCAGTTTTTGATTGGGTCTTTTATTTTGAGGGGATCTATTTTTTTGGGTTCTTTATGTAGTCTAGATTTTAGTCTTCTGTCTAAGAAATACAATAAGTCCCCAACTTAGAAACATTTGAGTTGCAAACTTTCACAGATACAAATGGACCTCATATTAGGAACATTCATGGATGCCAACAAATCACGGAAGTAGTTCGTGTGTTTGCCAGACGTTGTCACAGTTGTGTTGCTGTGTGCTTACTGCACAGTGCGATAGTGTGCAGTAGTACAGTGGTCGATCGGAGCCCAGGATGTCTAGAAGGAAGAAGGAAAGCAGTGATGATGTGGAGGGGACTGCTAGGAAGCCCAAAGCAATAACCATGGAAACAAAAGTGAAAATAATTGAGAGATTGGATGGAGGCAAAAAGATGGTAGACATCACTTGATTTTATAACATGAATCATTCAGTCACTGACACAATTCTAAAGAATGAGGACAAGATCATGAAACATATGAAGTTTTTTTATTGTAGATTTGTGTCAAATGTGTATTAGAATTTGTTGGAGTTATGACTGAATCTGATTTATGAATGTTCTCCTGGAATGGAATTTTTTTGTAAATCAGGGATGTATTGTAGCCGGCAAAAGTTTTTTCCTATTCTGTAGGTTGTCTATTCACTCTGCTGTTTTTTAATTTTGCTGTGAAGAAGTTTTTTAATTTGATTTGATCTTATTTATTGATTCTTAATAGTATTTCCTGTGCAACTGGGATTCTGTTCAGAAAGTTCTTGCTTATGCCCATCCCTTCAAGAATTTTATGTATTTTATCTTCCTGCAGATTAAGTGTTTCTGTTTTAACATTTAGGTTTTTGATCCATTTTGATGTGGGCCGCAGGGTGGGGGTCGAAGCAAACTGTTGGACTCAGTGTCAATCTTGGTGGGCCTGACTCTTCTGCTATGGAGGGCAGGTCCGTGTCTTCCTCGCATGAGCTTTAACTTCTCAAGAGGCTTCTGTCTCACCTATGGCCCCTTCATGGCCGTCTCCATGGTTTTCTTTCACTCAGTCACTTTGGAGGGTAACACTGGAATCTTTGACGCTGCTGGTCAGGCCCATACTTTCTTACTTGATCTGCTGGCCCTCTGGGCTTACCTTCTCTCCCTGGCATTGTCCTTAGGATCAGGTCAGTTGGTTAGCTCACCCCTTTGCTGCCCTGTGCCAAGGGAAAGCAAAATGTAGAGTTTGTGTGGGGTTGGCAGATGGTCATGCTACAGACAATGGCCTGGAGCTGTGTTGCTCCTGTCATGGGCACAGGCTTTGTCCTTTGTCACTCCTGCTGGTATCTGTTTAAATTAAAAAAAAAAAAAACTTCCTGTAAAAGACACACTTCCATTAATCACTCTCAGAATAACCCCTCTTGCCTTAGACACACTCATCCTATTGTTCTTGCCACTTGCTGAAGCAGTTCTGGAAGTCCTTTTCCGAGTACCTTTAGTTGTTCTGTCATGGCTGCCTTCATGTCCTGAATCAGTTCAGAACATTTACCTTTCATGGTCATTTTGACTTTGGGGAAGAGTCAGAAGTTGCCAGAATTGGTGAATAGGTAGGTGGATGAGGATACACCATAATGTTTCTACAAGTGTGGCTTTCTGTTGGATGGCACTAAGCAGCAGCATTCACCATATTTTTGATCATGCCTTATAGAGACCTTCATGAAAGAGGACTTCAGAATTACTTTAGAAGGTGGCAAGAGCTATGGCATAAGTATATTTGAAGAAAGGGGAAGATTTTGAGGGAAATTTATGGCAATATGTCTTTTACTGTAAGAGATTTAAAAATCCAAACATTCACTGTATTTTTTATCACTTTTTGTATACACACACGTATATAAATAACATCATATGTATAATTTATATATGTTATAATTTATATAACATATGTATAATTATATATAATTTATTTGTAATTATTTATATATAATATTTATATTATCTAAATATATTTATATACTATATAATTGCATATGTATTTATTTTGTACTTATATATAATTATGTATATAATACAGTATTTATACTGTATATTACATATATTATATAGTATCCCTTATATAAAATATTATATATATCTTTAAAGAGATTTATTATAAAATGCTGATTCACATGATTTGGAGCCTGAGCAGTCCCAAGATCTGTGGCAAATGAAGGGGAGAACTGCAAGATTATTTGGTGGGGTTCCATGTGGGTACAAAGGTCTGATAACGAAGAAAGCTGATGAAATAAATTCCAGGCTGAAAGGTGGCAGGCTTGTGCCTCAAGAAGACCCAACACTTTAGCTCAAGTATGCAGGAAGGAAAAGACTGATGCCCTAGCTTAGTCAGGCAGGAGCAATTCCCTTCTATTCTTGGTAAAGAAGCCTTTTTGGGGGCTAGGGATTTAGCCCAGTGGTTAGAGTGCTTGTGTTACAAGCACAAGGCCCTGAGTTCGATCCCTGGCACCAAAAAAAAAAAGAAGCCCTTTTGTTCTTTCAGTTCAGGGCTTCAACTGATTGGATGAGGCCAACCAACATTAAAGAGGGAAATTTATTTTCTAAGTTTTATTGATTCAAATGTTAGCCTCACTTAAAAACACACTTGTAGGCACAAATACAACAATGTTTGACTGAGTATCTATCCGTCCCATGGCCCAGTCAAAGTGACACATAACATTAATTGTTGTAAGGATTTATTCTTTTACCATTTTGTAACTATTGGAAGAAAGATACTTAAAATCGTATGAGTGACTCATTTTCTTAGCTTATTTAAATATTTCAAATTATTACCCACATCAAAAATTAAAAGTAGAAATATATTTATAAGATATTTTAAAATCATTAGATTGGTTTGCTAGAGGGAGTTACTACAATGGAACTACTGTCTGTACCTGATTTCTTGGTTATTCTGAAGTAAAAGGAAATAAAAACAGCATCATTGCAGATCAGCTAGAAGTAGTAGGACTGTCGAGCTCTTCAAAAAGATATGGCTGGGAACCAGAAGTGTCAAGGAACAAATGGGAAAACAATTGTGTTTCTGCTAAAGCAGTCAACATTTTGAAATCTATATTCCTCCACAGAGAAGTCCACTTGGCTTCTATAATTGAATTTTTTCTGAGTGGGAGAATGAAGGGAGGAGAATGAAGTACTAAATCTTTGTCATACTCAATTCCAAGTGAGTGATGCTCAGAGAGTAGAGCTTAGGCCAGAGAACAGATACTTTGAAAATCTATTTTATAACCTTATGTAATGAATTGTGGATCTTTTCCGCAAGGAACTATAATGTAAATACTTGAAATCAAAGCTTTTTCAGCAAAAGGCAAGGATCAGAATGTTAAAATTCATCTCACACGTATCAGTCTAATTAAAAAGGAAAGCCAGATCTCAACTCAATTAAACTCATTGAACCATTCAACAATATTTATTTCCTACATGAATAGCATTATTTCATGTATTTGAAACATGTATATTTGATAAAGAGAGAGAGAAGGAAAGAGAGATAGAGTAACGTGGAAGGCATTTATGCATACTACAATATAATAAATAGTTTGCATCAAATTGTTATAATGGTAGTTTTGTTGAAAGATAGAAGTGAGAACCAGAAGAGTTATTTTACTGCTTACTTAACATTATATGGAGCAGGGCTGGGGATTTAGCTCAGTGGTTAAGAGTGCCCGCCTTGCAAGCACAAGGCCCTGAGTTCGATCCCCAGCACCACAAAAACAAAACAAAACAAAACAAAAACATTATATGGAGCAAAGTGGTAAACAAGAGATTCCTTCACTCACATTCTCCCAACGCAGTAATTTCAGTTGTACACAGACCAAAGCCATTCTGTGGAAGGTTTAGGAGTCAGGAGGTTGTGAAGACTTGGTGGATCCTCAGATTTAGATCATTTAGAGGCTAGACTTGTGCCCGGGAGTTAGGCTCACAGGACATGGTCCTTGCTGCACACCTAGAAGTAGCAGTCTTGCCCTGTATTCTTGTCTACAGCCCAATTTGGTCTTGATCTGGCCACCAAATCTATCCAAGTGACCTGGGAAGAGGCGCACCCCCTTGTGTTTCAGGTGATAGGTCCGACGACCGCATACCTGATAGTGAACTCTGAACTGGCCCCGTGCTTCCGCTCTAGCCCAGCTCAGATGGGATCTGGGAGGGACCCGCTGGAATATATACCTTACAGTTTTGGGGGCTGGTTTTCTCAGTTTGGACCCACAGAAGATCTTGAAATGGTCCTGTAACTCAAGTGTAGCCTCTCTCAGCTGTGGTCTGATGTGCAGTCTTGCCTGTTGAGAAATCTGGAGGAGAACATGCCCCCTGTACTCCCGCAGTCTTCCTTGTTTCGTTACCCTGCAGACCTTGAAACACTCAGGAAGCGCAGCTGCAGCCACTCTCATTTGCAGTTCGTGGGCAATCCTGCCTGCCCAGGGACCTGTTGGAGCTGTGTTCATCCTCTCCCAAAGGCAGCTCTGCACACCTTTCCCTTGGCTGTGAACCTTGAAGTAGCTCAAAATGTAATTCCCCCTTTCCTAAGCCATAGTCTGAGGATGATACTGCTTGCACAGGGCCCTACCAGTGACCCAGCGGGAGACTTCTCAGGCACCTGTGGGCAGTTACGTCTGTCCATGCACCTGGTAACAGGTCTCTGGTCTGAAGACTCTGAAGTAGACTCATCCCAGTTTTAGCCCTATTGACCCAAGTTCTAGAGGAGTCCAGTTCACCCAGAAATCAGATAGGCTCTGTGCCCACTTGAGCTCGTAGTAACAGATTTGTCAGCCATGGAACTCACCAGACCCAGCAGCAGCTGCATGGCCTGGCTCCAGCTTCCCTTGACTATGATCCTAGAGGCCACCCATCAGTTTGGGAACCCACTCACTGAGCGGAGTGTCCGTCTGCTGAAAGAGACGAGGAAAGACCAGAGGAGGCACGTTTCTGCCTCCATATACATACATATATTATATATATTTATTTATATATGTGTATATATATTTATTTTTATATATCCTGGTGTCGGTCTTCATGGATAGCAAAGAATCAGGCAAACATGTTATCATCTAAGGAAACAAATGTGATCTGTGAGTTGCCTGAAAAGAAATCAAATATTGGCTTCAAGAAGGTCAACAAGAGATAAGAAAATATAGAAAAAGAACAAGTAAAACTAGGAAATCAGTGTATGAACAAAATAATAAGCTTTATAAGGAAAAAGAAACTATTAAAAGGAACTAAAATTTCTGGAGCTGAAAAATATAATGACAGACTGAGAATTCTATAGAGAGTTTCAAAAGTAAACTTGATCATGTAGAAGAAAGAATGAACAAACTCTAAAACAGTTCATTTGAAACTAGCCAATTAGAAAAACAAAATTAAAAAAAGAATAAATACGATGAAAAGAACAAAGATACATATAAGACACCATTAAACATATAAATATATGAATTATGGAAAGAGAAGACAGAGGAAATGGGGGAAGAAAACTTATTAAAAGAAATACTTTCAGAAAACATTCCAAATCTTGGGAGGGATCCAGACATCTAGATTCATGAAACTCAAAATTTCCCAAAGAAGAGTACTCTGAGATACAGTCAAATTGTCAAAAGGAAAAAAAGAACCTAGAATGTTGCAGAAGTAAAAATCTTGCAAACCAGTACTGAGTGATTGAATGAGATGACATAGTAAATGTCCTGAAAGAAAAAGAAGAAGAAAAAAAAAAAGAACCATGCCAACCAAGATGAGTTCATTTGAGGAAGATTTCCTTCAGAAATGGAGAGACAAAGACATTTCTACACAAATATGGTTGAGAGAGTTTGTTATCACAAAACCTGCCTTATAAGAAATACTAAAGAAATTCTTTAAACTGAAGTTAAAGACAGTAATGAATCTATGAATATATAAGATATAGTGGTAAAGGTAAAAATATAGTCAAATTCAGAATACTTTAACACTGAATTAATGGTGTATAAATCACTTTAACCCTAGTATGAAAGTTAAAAGTATTAAAAATAACTATAATTAAAATAGTTTGTTAATGGATACACACAATATATAGAAAAGATATCAACTGTGATATTGATAGCATAAAATGTAGAGAACAGTACTGTGGTTTGAACGTATGTGTCCCACAAAAATTTCTATATTGAAAAGTAATCACCAAGGTAGTGTCATTAGAAGATGTGGCCTTTTGGAAATGATTAAGTCTTGAGGACTTTGCCCACCTGAAAGGTGTAATGCCCTTACAAAAGAGGCTCCACAAACTGCCCTTCTCTACTGTTATGTGAGCGCACAGTGAGAGGCACCATCTGTGAGGGTCAGGCATCTATCAGATCCCAAATCTGCTACCTTTGATGTTGGATTTCATGGGCTCTAGGACTGTCATCAATGTTTGTTGTTTACATCTTGTCAAGTCTGGGGTCATTTATTATAGCAACCTGAATGGAGTAAGATGGGGAGGGGAAGTAAAAGGGTAGAGTTTTTATGTAATTGAAGTTCCTTTGGTTTCTAAAATGTTACTCAACAGCCTCACATTTGGAGGTGGGACCTGGTCAGAAGGGATGAGTCCTTGGGGGACTGTCTTGGAAGTGTGTGTTCTTGTCTTGTGCTCCTTGTTTCTACCTCTGCTTCATCACTGTGATGGAGTGAACAGCTGCTCTCTGCCAGGCCTTCCACCATACTGTTTCTGCCTTAGAGCCAGCCAGTTTGGGGTGTCAAATAAACTTTCTCTCTTTTAAATTGTGAGTGTCAGGTGTTGTGTTCCAGTTATGTGAACGTGACTAATACATGATGTTAGACTGTTCTCAGTTTAAAATAGCCTTTATAACTATAAAACATTTTATGTAACCCTCATGATAAGCACAGAGACACACAATAGATAATTAAAGCATACCACTGCAAAACAAAACAAAACAAAACAGATCATTAAGGAAGATAGTAAAAGAGAAATAAAGGAACAAAGGTACTAGAAAACAGTTAGAAAACAGCCAACAAAATGGCAATAGTAAGTCTTTAAACTCTCTAAGTCAAAAGACCAGAATAGACAAATTTAAAAAGTGAGATATAATGAAATGCTGCCTACAAGAGATTTGCATTAGCCTTAAGGATACACATAGGCCAAAAGTAAAGGAATAGAAAAAGATTTTTCATACAAATTGTAACTAAAAGGACAAAGTTAGCAATACCTTAATCATGGAAAACAAGAGTTTTAGTCAAAAGCTGTCACAAGAGACAGGAAGGACACTAAAAGTGTTCAATTAATTAAGTGGGTGTAAGAGTTTTAAATAGCTGTTCAACCAACATTCAGATGCTAAATATATTAACAGAACGAGAGGGAGAAATAGTGATATAATAATAGTGGGAAATTTGAATATCTTACTTTCAGTGTTGGATAGATTACACAGGCAAGAAATTAATGAGGAAGTATAACTGTGTTAGATTTTTGTCATTTTGACAGACTACCTGAGAAAACTAACTTAAAGGAAGTGAGGTTTATTTTAGCTGGAAGTCTTAGAGTTTTTGGTCCATAATCAGCTGGCTGTACTTCTTTGAATCTGAGGAGAGGCAGAACACCATGACACTTGGAGTATGCTGCAAAAAAGGCTGCTCCCCTGAAGACAGCCAGAAATCTGAAAGAGGACAAAGGCTGGGGACAAGATGCAATCCCCAAGGTCACATCTCATGAACTACACTTTAACTAGGCCTACATCCTAAATTTCATCACCTCTCAAAAATGCCATCAAGGGGCTGAGGATTTAGCTCAGTGATTAGAGTGCTTGCCTTGCAAGCACAAGGGCCTGAGTTCGATCCCCGGCACCACACACACACAAAAAAAGCCATCAAATCATAAATCCATCAACGTACTAATCCAGTGATGAAATTAGAGCCCTCATGATCAAATCGTCTTTCAAAAGCCCCTCCTCTGAACACAGGAACATTTTGGTGGGTATTGATCCAAATCCTAACAATAGCACTACAAGTCAAATGGAACTAAGTGACATATACAGAACACACAATCTGACAATAGCGTAATTCTCAAGACCACACAGGACATTCTAAAGATTAGGTCATTGTTAGTCCAGTTTGTAACACATTTTTAAAAAGAGTGAAATTATCTCAAGTATCTTTTCTGATCACAATAGTATAAAATTAGAAATAAATAATGCATAATTTTGGAAAATTCATAAGAATATGAAGATTAAGCAACATACTCCTGAACAATAAATGGGTTAAAGAAGAAATAAAAAAATATTTTGAGGAAAACAAAAATGGAAACATGACATGTCAAAACTTCTGGAATGTAGTAATAGTGGCTCTAGGAGAGAAATTTACAGTGATAAATGCTTTCATTAAGAGAAAAGAAAAAAACTAAGTCCAAGTGAACAAAATGAAAGAAATAATTATTTGAATGCAAATAAATAAAACACAGATCAGAAAAAGTAATAAGAATGATCAGTGAAATTAAGATTTAGAATTTGGTAAAAAAAAAAAGATAAAATTGCCAATAATTTAACTAGACTAACCAAGAAAACAAGAAAAGCACTCAAAATTTCAAAAGAAGAAGGAGACATTGAAATGGTACCACAAAAATACAAAATATTGTGAGATTACTATGAGTATTTATATAACAACATACTGGATAAATTAGAAGAAATGAATAAATTAATAGAAATATAATCTACCAAAACTGAATGATGAAGAAAAAGAAAATCTGAGCTCAGTAACAATCCAAAAAAATCTTCCAACAAACAGAAGCCCACTGGCTTTATGGAGAAATTCTACTACACAAAGAATTAGCGCCAATCATTCTCAAACTCTTCCAAAAAACTGAAAAGGAAAGAACACTTCAAAACTCATTTTATGAGTCCAAAATTATCTTTATACCAAAGCCTGATAAAGATACTAAAGAGCAGAAAATTTCAGAGCAATATATTTGATGAATTAAATGCCAAAAAACAACCAGCAATCTGAATTCAGCCGCATATGCAAAGAATATACACTATGGGCTAAGGATATAGCTCAGTAGCAGAGAATTTGTTGAGAATGTGTGAGACTCTGGGGTTTGAGCCTTTTGATATTTATTTCTAAAATGCAGGGATAGATGAATGTATGCAAGTCAATAAATTTATTTACTATGGTAATAATATTTATTTTTATTTTTATTTTAAACCAAGAACATGTATTGGTACATTTTACATACAATGGTCACATTCATCACATTTATTTTGTACCTGTACATGATGCATTTGGTTCTCCCCCCTCTTCCCCACCCCTCCCCTCTGGTCCCTCCCTCCCTATTTACAGCAGGTTTATTCATAATTTTCCATATTTTCCCTTTCCCTTTTCTTTCCTTTGTTGCCTTTCTGCTTTTCCCCCTTCTTTCTTTCTAGTACTCCTCTCCTTTGTATATTATCTTCCTTTTATATAATATCTATTACACCTCTTTGTCCTTATTTACACTTATGGTTTCTCGTATCAGAGAAACAATTTGATGTGTACTCACGAGTGTCTGATTTATTTCACTTAAAAGTATGTTCTCAAGGAACATCCAATTACATACGAATGACTCCAGTTTATCCTTTTTTATGGCAGTGTAGTACTCCATTGTGTAGAAAAACCACATTTTCTTTAGCCATTCATTGGTTGTTGGGCATTTAGGTTGTTTGCAAGATTAGCTATTACAAATTGTGTTGCTATGAACATGGTTGTGCATATATCTATGATAATAATATTAATGAAAGAAATGGAAGAAGTTACAAATAAATGGGAGAATGTTTCGTGTTCATGGTTTGCAAGAATTTGTATTGTTAAAATGTCCATGCTTGAAAAAAATAAATAAAATATCTATACTATCTAAAGCAATCTACAGATTCAATACAGTCCTTAGTAAAATTCCAAAAAAAAAAATCCAATGTCATTTTTCACAGAAACAGGAAAAACAATCCTAAAATTTATGTGGAATCACAAAAGACCCTGAAGAGCCAAACAATCATTTTAGTATATGTGCTGCCAAAGTAGCATGACAAAGAACAAAGTTGGGATGTTACACTCTCTGACTTCAAACTATATTACAAAGTTACATCAGTTGAAAACAATATGATACTTGCAGGAAAACAGATACATAGACCTAAAGAAACAGATGAGAGCCTAAAAATTAACCTATGGTCAAGTTAATCTTTGATAAATTTACCAAGTATACAAAAAGTCTAGTTTTCTGTGGCTTCTAGAGTATCACTGGATTCTTGGCAGCAAAAAGGAGAATAGAAGAGGTAGGATATCTTTCTATTTTAAAGAGAGGTCTTGAAAATATTCTCAATGCTTCTGCTTCAAATCCCTTGGCTAGAATTGGACATACAACCATGACTTCTTGAAAAAAAGGGTGGAATATGTGATCTTTTAGATGGGGCAATATTTCCTTCAACAATGGGCATAATAATCATGCTATTTTCCTAAACAAAATTGTTTCATAGACTTTTCATTAATGAAGAATTAATTAGAAATTCCTCAATCAGTGTTTAACTCTTTGTAATAAAACTCATGCATTCTTGAAAATTTAATTCTCTCTCTCTTTCTCTCTCTCTCTCTCTCTCACACACACACACACATACACACACACACACACACACTTTCTCCTCACAAACAGACATTTCAATCATACTAGAGTGAATGATAAATGTCGTATCTTTAAAAACTTATTTCCTAATTTCTGTATAGCATGCAAGTTTCACTCCTTGGAATTCTCATAGCACTCGACTTTAACATTTTACTGATATTTTATATATTATGTCACTTGTGTTACACTTGGTCTTGGCTTCATGTCCAAGACCAAGTGTAATATAAGAAGCTCCATTGTGAAGGAGGAAGATGGTGGAAACTTAGTTCAACCATGAAATTGAGTGGTGGTGCCTTTGGGAGGTGATTAGGATGAGATCAGAGTGGACCCCTCGATATCGAACTTCTGGCAGCTGCACAAGATTACAGATACATAGGTATACTTCCTCCTTCTTGCCACATGGGCCAACTCAGGACTGTGTCAAGCAGAAGGCCATCACCAGATGTGGCCCATTAGCCTTGGAATGGAACCCTAAACTCAAATAAGTTTCTTTAAAAAAAAAATTTCCCCAATCTGTGGCATTGTGTTACTAGTTTAAAAAAAAAAAAAGACAGGGTCTCATTCCATAAAACACTTAGTTTCTGATTTCTGCGTAGAAGATACACAGAGTTAAGAATGTAATTGAAATTAAATTTCCACAGAGGTTTATACTTCTTTCTTGAACTCTGTGAAAAAGAACAAAATTGTGTGGAGAAATTTTTCTGGAATTAAGACTATGGTGTTCAAAGTATGGATTTTGAAGTAGAGGACCAAGCGTGCCCCGATGAAGGTGGTTCGGAGCCAGAGTGGAACTGAAAGTCTTTATTCTTCCCAGTAGTCAGAAAGGAGTCTGTATGTGGAACCCAGACTTTTAGGGAAGACCTCGAAATGTGTGTGTTGAGGTATCTAGCCTTTTTCGCTAGTTCATTTAGAAAAAGGGTTCTCACAGCCCTGGCACGATTTTACAGGATTTGAGCTGGGAACCTGACACTAGGAGCCCTGGGAAGTGCCTTGGGAATTCCCAAGGGAGTAGTTATCAATCTTGACTTGCCTTATTTCTCCCACAGACATGATATTTATAGGCAGGGCAGTCTTCTCAATTTTAAGGGCACTCCTTGAAAAACAAGCACCTATTCCTGGGATCATTACCCATGGGCCTACCTTTGTGGGTTATACACTTTGTCCTCCACACCTCTCTGCAGTGGTTCTGCAGAATACATGATTAAGTCATCCCATGATTTAAAGACTGAAATGTCATTCTCTTTTATATTTTGTCCAGAGTGTATGCAACAATGTTGTCTAAGGTATCACGTAAGAGGTTCTGCACTGAGGGTGAGCACCACAATGAAGCATACCAACTTTTCCTCAACAAAATGTCAGTCATGGTCGTCCCAAATTTATTCTCTGTGTTTTATGAGTACCTCAGAAGAAACTGAAGTTCAGAAATAGATTTGTTTTGTACATTGAGGGCCAGAGAGGATAATTCCAAAGGTATCAAATCTGTAATAAATTTATCTTACTCTTATGAATAAAAGCCCAAAATTCAAAATTCTCATCCAAATTCATTCCATTCAGTCTATTATTCTGCTTATGCTTAGAGGTTTTTGGTGGCTGGTAAACTTTGGATTTGGTTAGGAGATACAGCCTGGATATCTGGAAGGGATGTTGTTTTAGGGCTTCAAAAACTATACCAACGCAATGGATTCGAGGTTAGTCCTGCATAGTTTGTGTTATTGCCTTTGATGAAGATGTTCTGTGCCTCTCTGTAAGCCTGACCAACAAGCTATGGCTACAACCTCCTTAATGCTTGCTAGAGAATCAGCAGTTGGGAATCAGCTCTCTGGGTTTTCAAAACAGAAAACCATGTGCCTCAGGATTACGTGTCTCATAGTTTTCGGTACAAAAGATAGTCATTTTTTCTGGTAGTTGTATCTGTTCACAAGGCTCAGTCTATATCATTCCCAGTTCTGCTCATAGTGGGCACCTTAACCACACCTTGTTCTTTTGTTCTTTCACTTATCATTGTGTGATATTATGTGTATATCTTATTTGCTGTACTTGCTACTAGAATATAAATGAAAGGTGAGGACATACTTGTCTTATTCTCAGCTGCATACCCAGTGATAGGAGGAGCTTCCTGAGCATGAGTTACCCTTCCTGTGTTTTTGCAATGAATGATTGCAATAAAAAGCAAGTCTTGGGAGATACTCCTATACCATAATATCTCATCTAAGGCTAAATCACCTTTAATTGTCTCAGTTTATAATTTCTTTTTTATCTTTACTTCTTAGTACATCAATTTAAGAAATTATGCTTGATTCTCTAATACAAATTATGAGGCGTTTAATCCCAGATTAGTTACTACACCCTCCAATCTCTTGCGTATTGCTATCATATTACTTTGAAGACTACAAATTGTGTATTAAAATTATTTTCCTCATTATGGCAGATATAAGGAAATGACTCACTCAATATCCATTTTCAACAATGTTATTTCCTTCAGCTTTAGCTGTGCCGCCTTCATTTTATCTAGCTGAGCATAGCAACAACTATTTTGTGGCCCTGAAAAGGAGAAAGAAGAAAACATTCCAGATGGTCATTAAAGTGTTGACAAGGTATACCAGCCTGGGACAGAGGGAAGACACACCCACATGTATTTTCGTTCCTTTTTTTTTTTTTGTGGAACTAACTATTGGCCCCAGCGTTTTCACACTGAGCCACATTCCCAATCCTTTCAATTTTTTACTTTGAGACAGTGCCTAAAACTTGCCCAAGTAGGACTCAAACTTGCAATCCTGCCGCTTCCCATTACTCTTAACTCTCATTTTTCTATTACTTGTAGTTGAACACCCTACTAACTGATGTATTATTTGGTCATTTTTGGGCCATTATGCTTTGCTCTCCAATATGCACAATAAGGAAACATGGGTCCTTATATTTCTCTCCAGTTCTCTTTGCCAATTTCTCTCTGTTATATCATTATTTTGCTATCAGAGTTTATAATTCTTACAAGCTGTTCTATTATGGTAATTAATTCTCCCAGGATTTGCCTTCAGAATTAATCTAAAATTTGATAAATAATGAATAGCAATATAATTATGTAAATATCAATCACAATTAGGACCTCATATTGTGATTGGATTCAGAGACAAAACCTGTGCAGCTCAAAGAAGAATCTTGAATTGTAGTCAAATATAGTCTTACGGTTCACTAAATCATGTTTCATTTGGTTTGTTTCATATTTGGATAATGGCATTTATATAGCAATTTTCTGAAGTTTTTTACTTTTTTTTTGATCCTAAAAGTGCATTCTTGTGGGTTTTTTTTTTTTTTTTTTTTTTTTTTTTTTTTTTTTTTTTTTTTTTTTTTTTTTTTTTTTTTTT